>JACXGJ010000184.1:0-102159 GCA_016801105.1 Esox niger
GGATTTTTTATGAATTTATTGGTAAATTATGGTGGAAAATAAATATTTGGTCAATAACAAAAGTTCAACTCAATACTTTGTTATATACCCTTTGTTGGCAATGACAGAGGTCAAACATTTTCTGTAAGTCTTCACAAGGTTTTCACACACTGTTGCTGGTATTTTGGCCCATTCCTCCATGCAGATCTCCTCTAGAGCAGTGATGTTTTGTGGCTAGGCCACTCCAGGACCTTGAAATCCTGCTTACGAAGCCACTGCTTCGTTGCCTGGGTGGTGTGTTTGGGATCATTGTCATGCTGAAAGACCCAGGCATGTTTCATATTCAATGCCCTTGCTGATGGAAGGAGGTTTTCACTCAAAATCTCACGATACATGGCCCCATTCTTTCCTTTACACGGATCAGTCATCCTGGTCCCTTTGCAGAATAACAGCCCCAAAGCATGATGTTTCCACCCCCATGCTTTACAGTAGGTATGAGGTTCTTTGGATGCAACACAGCATTCTTTCTCCTCCAAACACAACGAGTTGAATTTTTACCAAAAAGTTTGATTTTGGTTAAATCTGACCATATGACATTCTCCCCAATCCTCTTCTGGATCATCCAAATGCTCTCTAGCAAACCTCAGATGGGCCTGGACATGTATTGGCTTAAGCAGGGGGACACGTCTGGCATTGCAGAATTTGAGTCCCTGGCGGCGTAGTATGTTACTGATGGTAGCCTTTGTTACTTTGGTCCCAGCTCTCTGCAGGTCATTCTCTAGGTCCCCCAGTGTGGTTCTGGGATTTTGCTCACCATTCTTGTGATCATTTTGACTCCAAGGGGTGAGATCTTGCGTGGAGCCCCGGATCAAGGGAGGTTATCAGTGGTCTTCTAAGTCTTCCATTTTCTTATAATTGCTCCCACAGTTTATTTCTTCACACCAAGCTGCTTACCTGTTGCAGATTCAGTCTTCCCAGCCTGGTGCAGGTCTAGAATTTTGTTTCTGGTGTCCTTTTGACAGCTCTTTGGTCTTGGCCATAGTGGAGTTTGGAGTGTGACAGTTTTTTGTGGATGTGGACAGGTGTCTTTTATAATGATAACAAGTTCAAACAGGTGCCATTAATACAGGCAAAGAGTGGGGGACCGAGGAGCCTCTTAAAGAAGAAGTTACAGGTCTGTGAGAGCCAGAAATCTTGCTTGTTTGTAGGTGACCAAATACTTATTTTACAGAGGAATTTACCAATAAAGTCATAAAAAATGTGATTCTCTGGAATTTTTTTCTTATTTTGTTTCTCAAAGTTGAGGTGTACCTACCTATGATGAAAATTACAGGCCTCTCATCTTTTTAAATGGGAGAACTTGCACAATTGGTGGCTGACCAAATACTTTTTTGCCCCACTGTAGATGTGTTCTCTGTCCTCGGGATCTTGGAAGACTTCACTTTCAAGGACACTTGGCGAGAACGCTCTTCTCAAAACACAAGTACATTCTTAGTGTTCTTTGAATTGATAGTAACTCTGTAACATAGGTTGTTTATGTTCTCAGGTGCTATAGTAGCCTTACTGATGGTCATAATAATGACAACATTGTTGCTTCTCAAACCTTGGGGGCTCCTCTAGAGATGTCATCATACCTTGACATGAGTGAAGGACTTTAACGTTGTTGCCACTACAGCTGGCAATTCTGAAACCGTAACTACAGGTGCTGGTCATATAATTAGAATATCATCAAAAAGTTGACTGATTTCAGTAATTCCATTCAAAAAGTGAAACTTGCTTAATGTATACAGTCATTCCACACAGACTGAATAATTCATATGTTCATTCCTTTTAATTTTGATGATTATAACTGACAACTAATGAAAACCCCAAAATCGGTATCTCAGAAAATTAGAATATTGTTTAAGAACAATACAAAAAAAGGATTTTTCTGAAATGTTGGCCAACTGAAAAGTATGAACATGAAAAGTATGAGCATGTACAGCACTCAACACTTAGTTGGGGCTCCTTTTGCCTGAATTACTGCAGCAATGCGGTGTGGCACGGAGTCGATCAGTCTGTGGCACTGCTCAGGTGTTATGAGAGCCCAGGTTGCTCTGATAGTGGCCTTCAGCTCTTCGGCATTGTTGGGTCTGACGTATCGCATCTTTTTCACAATACCCCATATATTTTCTATAGGGTTAAGGTCAGGAGAGTTTGCTGGCCAATTAAGAACAGGGATACCATGGTCCTTAAACCAGGTACTGGTAGCTTTGGCACTGTGGGCAGGTGCCAAGTCCTGTTGGAAAATGAAATCTGCATCTCCATAAAGTTGGTCAGCAGCAGGAAGCATGAAGTGCTCTAAAAAGTGTGACTTGACACAAGGAATGCGACAGCTGAAACCCATGTCTTGCAAACGTCTGTGCATGGTGGTTCTTGAAGCACTGAGTCAGCAGTCTTCCCCATGATTGTGTAGCCTACAGAACTAGACTGAGAGACCTTTTAAAGGCCTTTGCAGGTGTTTTGAGTTAATTAGCTGATTAGAGTAGAGCAGAGGAGAAACATTTAAACACATACTAATGGATTGATTGGGACCTGGTGGGAACAATGATTGACAAGACAAGACAAATGAATGGGACCGGGATGAGTTCATGACTGTTGGAAAGATTGAGAATGCGGGAGATGGCAGAGTAGTCCGTCACCTCACTGTCACAGTCTGTGGAATTACTATACAATATGCAAGGTTCACTTTTTGAATGGAATTACTGAAATAAATCAACTTTTTGATGATATTCTAATTCTAAGACCAGCACCTGTATATTGGAAGATGTGAAGACCTGAGAGAACCACTGTAACAAAGGACTGGCAAGAACCTGCTGCTGCAGTGAAGGTAATTACATTGTTGAGAGACTGCATATTGTGATCTCTGGTTCCATTGATGCGCAGGCCTGCAGTATGCTGGAAACAGTTCTAAGGGTTTGGATCGACGAGGATATCTTTTTGTTAGTCGGTAGCCTAATTGGTGTGCGTGTGTAGTTAAAGGGAAGGGGGGAAAGTGGAGCTTTGGTCAAGGGATTAGAAATTAGAAGACAGCTGTTATATTGTTTGTTTTTCAAAAGCTTGGCATGTTTTAGCAGTTCTGGTATTTTATTTATCTGTTGTAGTTTTCAAGCTTTTAATATGAAATAGTCCTCAATAATTACTTGCTGTTCTTTGAACTGTCATAAAAATATACATGTTGTGCTCTTGATTTGAACAAAACAAGGACAGAGGCTGTACCGCCATCTACTGGATACATTTACAATTGTTATTGATCGTTGGCTCCTCATGTATAAAACAAAGTAAATAAAAACAAAATAATAATGGGAAAAAAATATAGAAAAGACTGAAATCTAAAAAAGGGACATAAAGAAACAAAACATGAACAAAGGAAGAACAAGAGAAAATTAAAATTCCCATAAAAACATACAAAATCAGTAAAGACTTCGCTAATGGATCTGGATCAGGCGCAGCCTCTAGGATGTTTGAGAGCACCGAAGAGATTATAAACCAATTGCTGCGCAATGATGCAGAGCTCCCTCTGCAGTATAATTGACACTTGTCACATAGGGGAGGGCTATATACATTTGTGCTCATAAGTTTGCATTCCCTGGCAGAAATTGAGAACTTATGGCATTGATTTTGAAAATATGACCGACTGCTAAAAATATATACACACAGGTGAAAATGGCAATTATTGGTTCATTTCCCAGACTTCCTGCTTTATAAATTGCAAATAGTGTCTGTATAAATAGTCAGTGAGTTTGTTAGCTGTCATGTGAATGCACTGAGCAGGCTAGATACTAAGCCATGGGGAGCAGAAAATAACTGTCAAAAGACCTGCGTAACAAGATAATGGTACTTTAAAAAGATGGAAAAGGATATAAAAAGATATCCAAAGCCTTACAAATGCCAGTCAGGACTGTTCAATCACTTATTAGGAAGAGGAAAATTCTGGGATCTCTTGATACCAAGACAAGGTCAGGTAGACCAAGAAAGATTTCAGGCAAAACTGCCAGAAGAATTGTAATGGCAGTTTTGTGAAGTGGATACATTAAAAAAAATACAGGTAACCTCAGAAGAAATATAGGCAGCTCCTGGAAAAGACTGTGTGGTTTTGGACTAAGTCACATATTAATACCATTCAATGAGAGCACAATACTATGACACAAACAAAAATGAGCTGCATGGTTGAGGTGCCAGAAAGAAGCCATCACTGCGCCAATGCCACAAAAAGCCTGGTTCCAAAATGCTTGACAACACCTTGACACGCTTCACAGCTTTTGGCACACTGTAATTTGGAGTGACAATACCAAAATAGAGCTTTATGGTCACAGCCATAAGAGCTGTTTGGAGAGGGGTTAACAAGGCCTATAGTGAACAGAATACCATCCCCACTGTGAAGCATGATGGTGGCTCACTGATGGTTTGGGGGGGTGTGAGCTCTAAAGGCACAAGCCATCTTGTAAAAAATGGTGGCAAGATGAATGATGCATGTTATAAGTAAATACTGGCAGACAGTTTGCATTCTTCTGCACGAAAGCTGCGCATGGGCAGCTGGATTTTCCAGAACAACAACGACCCTAAGCACACGGCCAAGTTGACCCTCAGTGGTTACAGAAGAAAAGGGTGAAGGTTCTGGAGTGGCCATCAGTCTTCTGACCTTAATATCATAGAGCCACTTTGCGGAGATCTCAAACGTGCAGTTCATGCAAGACAAACAAAGACTACATGACCTGGAGGCATTTTGCAAAGATGAATGGGCAGCTATACCCCCTGAAAGAATTCAGTGCCTCATAGACTACTATTTAAAAAAATGCACACTGTCATTGATGTTACAGGGGGCAATACACAGTGTTAAGAACTAAGAGAATGCGGACTTAAACTAGAGTCAGTTCATTTTATTCTTTGTTGCCATGTTTTGTTTTATGATTGTGCCATTCTGTTATGACCTTCTGTTGAATGAGAATCCCATATGAACTGACCCTTGTTCATACAAAGATGTCAGAACCTTTTCACCTTTTAATGTGACCTCTATCGTGAACAATTCAATGAAACAGACATTTTTAGTGGTAAAAAATGTAAACAAAAAACCTTACAATAACCTGATTGCAAGTCATGACTAGTCTAAGTTCCCATCCTTGGTTTAAACCTATAAAGACTGCATTTCTTGTTAAAGAAGGTAAACCAACATGAAGACCACCAGAGAGTTGTCTTTGGGAGAAAAGCAAGCCGTTGTCAAGATGAAAAGAAGGAATATCGACCAGCATCATTGGACAAATATTGGGCATAGCAAGCACAACAATTTGGAATGTCTGGTGTACTGAGCAACAGACGTCAAACAGGTAGGCCAAGGAAAGAAAGGAATTGCTTATGATCCAAAGGATACAAGCTCATCTTTGAAGCATGGTGAAGGTAATGTCATGGCTTGGGCGTGCATGGCTGCTTCTGAAACAAAAAATATTTATGGATGATGTAACTGATGATGGTAGCAGCAGAATGAATTAAAAAGTGTACAGAAACATTTTGTCTGCCAATTTACAGAGAAATGCATTGAAACTAATTGGAAGGAAGCTTATCATGCAGCAGGACAATGACACAAAGCACACTACCAACAAAACAAAGGACGTCATCAGAGGAAAAAAGTGGAAGGTTTTAGACTGGCCAGGTCAATCACATGACCTTAACCCAATAGAGCATGCATTTCACCTCCTTAAGATGAGACTGAAGGGAGAAACCCCAAAACAAACAAGAACTGAAAGAAGCTGCAGTAAAAGCCTGGAATAGCATCACAAATGAAGAATGCAACAGTTTGGTGATGTCGATGCGTTGCAGGCATGAGGCAGTTATTGCAAGCAAGGGTTATGCCACCAAATATGTACTGTTATTTGTTTTAAGATTATTTGTTCCTATACTTTGGCTCACCTAAAAATGCTGTGGTCTAATACAAACAGTGATGTGTCCTAAGTTGTTTTACACATCTAGATGTGAATACAAGGAAATGAAAGCTGAAATTCTGAACTCTTGTCTCATACTCATCTTTTGATCTTAAACACAAATGTCTTCAGTGATCAACACAAACATAAAAATTTGCCTTGCCGTCCAATACTTTTGGAGGGGATTGTATATCTTCTGTATTTGCCTTTTTTATCCTGTTTTCTGCTAATTTGTTTTTTGTTTCGACACAATTACCAAGAAACAATTTGACATTGGATTTTGGGACTAGTTTAGCTGGACTAAATTTTAGAGTGTAAGAAGTTAAGATAGAAGTGTTCATGTTTAATACGATTCATATGTTTTATTGAAATCATATGCCTATATGGCCTCAAATTACTATCCAAATGTCTTGTGGGCATCTAAAGTGATGTGCACGTCTGTGAATCACAATCCAGGTGACAGTTTTGCATTTCATAATTAGATCTGTAAATGAGTGATTATACTTGCAAGAATTAACATTTTGCATCTGTACAGTATTCCATAAATATATAAACAAACATTTCTGATGGGGGTGGATCAAAGAAATGAAGTACCATAAAGATTTGCAAGTGCGGTAGATCTGCAGACTTGTATTTCCAGCATTGGGCATATGTGATCCGTGTTAGCCAATTACTTGAGTACTGACTTGTTTATACATGACTGTATTTTTTTATGTTCCCCCCAGGGAGATTGATGGAACAGGATTAGAAGTGTAAAGAACCTGTGCCCAATACAGAACATTTTGATAATCCTGTAGCTGGTCTATAGGCATCATTGAAGATGCAACAATCAAAATTGCCCAGCAGAGCAGATGGCCTAACCACCAACCCTTCTGAATGAGGTATGAAAGCTGACCGTGTAAGCTTGATTTACGTCAAATATTTGTACAGCTTTTTTTTTTAAAGGTTGCCTTGTGGGAGAGACTTCAATTCTTCTTTCGACAAGTGTGTTTGTAAGGCAGAAGAAGTGCATTGTTTTGGATTCTCCTTTACCTATAACTGTAGAGCAAATGATTAAGTGAGTATTAGTGAGAATGGCAAGCATTGCAAAGTGAGGAAGTTCTCTGCTTCCCATTGGTGGTTTGCCTCTGAAGCAAAGCAAGGTTGGACCTGGTCTGTCCTGGGATGGGTGATTACATGTTGCTTTAAACGTGTTTTACAGGGTGCTGCGATTTGGTTTGGATGTTAAATGGGTGTCCAGACAATGTGTGGTCACCATAGGTCCCATGTCACTGATTGTAACATGGGACCTAGAAGGGGTGTTAACCTCTGTGATGGCAAAATCTATGGCAAAAATAGCATGGCCACCTAATCACCCTCAGGTTCCAATAAGTTTATATCTTCTCTCCTCCTGTAACTATGTCCCAAGTTTGATGCTCTAAATGATAATTGGTTCTCAGGCAACCTACCTGGTAAAATAAAGGCTAGATAAAATCAAAATATCACCTACAAACCATTTAATTGATCAATCATAATGGTTCTACTTCTATTTACTGTTTCTGTCCAACATATCAGTCACCACAACTGTTTAATCAGAGCTCTGATGTTGCAGACTACCAAAGGAGAGACAAGGCCCCCTTGCAACGGAACTGGAAATAAAAGATGTGAGCAGAGATTTTGTTTTGTTAACATCATCCAGTAATTGGGGTAAATTGGAAGTAGGCAGGCTTTTAGTCATTTGCTAGTTAAACTTCTCCAGGTAACCTGGTGAAAAATGCCTTTTAGGACGGCCCTTAATCCAATACTGTTGTAAGTTGTTCAGCATAACAGTTTCTGATATATTACTAAAATGTAATGTCTGTTGGTCTTCTGTTAACCTTTGTATTTATTTCAGGCCAAGCGACCAGCCAGTTTGTTTGGGGCAGTTGTGATCTTATACAACCTGAACAGATTTTTTTTTGTGTAAGTCTAATTATTTACAGACATTTTCAGTGCTTGTACTAAAATGTTTTTAACAATATGACAATATTCATACAGCTGAACCTTTAATCTATTTACCAACCATCTAATTGAGGACCACCAGTGATGCTTCAGAGTATATCAGAAGCACCACAAAAGTGTGGGTCGTTGGGTTTGTTAGCTTCCTGTTCTGATGATGTTCAAGAACAAAAGTTATGCAACCAAAGTCAGGGGAGAGCCATCTTTATTCAGCATGAGACATTGATGTTCCTTTGTGCTTCAGGAATTTCCACAGTACTTATTATACAAGGGAGGCGGCCTAGGGTCAAACCCAGCCAAATACCCTCCAATAAGAAAGGCCTAAATGACCCTTGTATGGGTTGTTCCAACATGGTCAATGGTCCTATCCCTCAAGCCTGTGACAGTTACATGGGCAACTCCTAGCAGGAGGCATAGACAGGACATGGATTCTATCTATACACCTGTGCTCAAGAGTTAATTAGTACCTCTGTGTTCTGTTGAGTTTCTCAAGCCTACTTTCTCTCAGGTTAGTAGGTGTGATGACAAGAAATACTGTGTCAATGGCAGCCATCATTACAATGTTGGTATTACCAACTATGAAGTGCACAAGTGCATGGCTAACCGGTGTCCGAATTGTAATGTGGATCTGTCTGTCGAAACGAATCATCAGTTTTTAATAAAACCCTCTAAACCCGAGGACCCCAGTGAGCACTACATATTTTATGATTTTGAGACAATTGCCAATCCTGTGAACGATGTACACACTGCATATTTTGTGTGCGCAATAAGCTTTGATAACGAGATGTGGTGTTCGGCCGGAGATGGTTGTGTCACTGATTTATTCCAAAAGTTTAGGCAACCGAAATATGCTGACAACACATTTAGAGCACAACTCTATAGGTTTTGATGGTTACATCTTGATGCAGTACCTTGCTAACAATGGTATTGGCACAACTCTTATTGCTAATGTTAGCAAGCTCATGATTTTTACAGAAGCACATTCACTGATACATTGATAGTCATTGCTTCCTACTGTTAGATATCAGCAGTTTCATATAGTGCTTGTAATAATAATTATTAAAAGGTCTACAACCATGAACACTTCTCTTGATTGCTTTGTGCATCAACTGTTTAATCGCTACACCCACATAGGATTTGTTTATATACATGTAATCACGAGAACTCAAGTTACCCATCCTTAGACAACAGGCTCTTTGCTTTCCTCACACCAATACACACCATCGTCACATAAAGCTTCCTCATAAAATGTATCTGTGTATTCATCCCTGTTCTCACTCTGTCTCTATGTGATGTTTGGCTCGTACTTGAGCTCAGGCAGAAAGTTCTCCACGTGAACATGGGTCAGCGGTACATGAAGCCCTGATGCTTTCAAAGCCTTGTTTCAGTCGCAGTGTTAAAACGGTCTTTGCAATGTCATCATAATGGGTCTCAAAAAAAGAATCAGGCGGATTGAGGCAAGAATGTCTTCTCTGGCTCAGGTGGTCCACTGCACATCCGATGCATGCTTTGCTGAGAAGTTCGCAACAATGTTTTCCCGATTCATACCCAATGTTGCTTTGATGATCTTTAAAACTTTTGGTGCAAGATGTTTTTCCATTTTGTGAGAACTCTTGTCAGCATTTGAAAGGTATGTCAGATTAAGTGGTCCTAGCTGATCATCAACCAGGTCAAGCCAATCATAGCGTCTTGTTGTGTATTCATTTGGAATCTATCTGTCGGGGTCCTGGGTGCTGTGGAATTCTACAGCATTGTCAGCCATGTCATCACAAAGCCAGCCCTCAACCTTGTGGAGTTCAATCTGTGGTTGGTTGTATTTTTGAGACATGTTTCATAAATTATTTCGATAGCTTGATAGTCTCAGGCGGTAGGTAAATTTGATGCTGTGTTGAGGACTGTGTTAGCTTAAGGTGGGGCTTCAGGGTTTTAGTCAGTTGAACAGTCCGCAGTCACATTCACACTAACCTGCCACGATTTTCCAAAAATAGTTCCATTCTAACAGAGTCATACTGTTTCAATTCTTCGACAACTTTAAACAGTACATCTACTGTATTATCGGTGCCCTGTTTTGGCCCCAAATAAAGCACTTCGAAAGGTGTTGCATAAAGCAGCATTAAAAACCTATTGATCAGTCAAACCAGCCTTAAACTCTTGGCCTTCAGGTAATTCATAAAATGCAACCTCCGGTATCTCTGGGTTGAAAATGTATCCACCGATCCGACCGTCGTCTAACTTCCATTCCGGTGCCAAAATATCCTGGTGTAGTTGACGGATTCAGGGTAAACTCTGCATCGGTTTCTTCGGGGGTGGTATGATGATTGTTTCTCTGCTGTCCATTTGTAATCTCTTTCCGACTCGCTGAGCTGCGGTTAAGCTCTTAGCTTTCAATGGTCTTTCACCAAAAACATTGATCGCTGCACAATCCGCCATGGTTTGTAATGTTTAGGTAAGTTTACTCAGGCAATACTGAATGACCGTTACAGGGGTCTGCATGTCTTAAATACACAGACCACGCCAATCATCTCATAAAACATGAAAGGTTAACATCCACCTGTTGTAGGACATCTGTTTTAACACTTATCGGAACATAAATGGCCAGGTGTTATAGCATTGCTGAACCCTGGTGTCCTTTTGTTGAACATCAAACATCATGCTGCTGATACAACACTTGTTTATTGCCTGGGAATTTAACATTCCGGAACCAATTTGTTAAACTTCAAACATAACCCGCCTGTTAAACACCCTGTACGAGTGTTATATCAATCATTGTAATAATCAAACATGAAAACATCAATGCAATCATAAATTACAAAGTCACCGGACATGCGTACGTCATTTCGGAAGTCCCGCCCTAAAACACGTCATACAGGAAGTCCATACATCACACCGGAGGTACCACCTACCAATCCGGATGTCCCGCCCATCAAACTGGATGTTCCACCCACCTGTCAAATCACTGGAAGCCCTGCCCACCAGGATCATTAATCACCAAAGTGAAATAACATACCCATAAACTACTTACAAAATTTACCATGTATGGATTGGGTGGACAGCCTGGCAGGATTTCTGATGACATTTGAGGACCAGTCTGACCCTCAACTACCAGTACACCCCAGTCTAAAATAAAATCTATGAAACACTAGTACTAACTATTTTTTTACATTAGTGATGACATGAAGATCTTAATGTTATTTACTTTATATCAGCTGAGTTGTATTTAATTATAAGATGTTTTTTTAAACACTATCTATTGACTAGCTTTAAGAACTGGTACAAATTATTAACAGGTTTATATTAGTAACAACACAGGAAATTTCAGGTGTCTGGCTGATATACAGTCAAATAACTGCCTAAGAAGCCTAAGAACAGACCTTTGTTGTATATTTGGCATAATCTTCACCCCTTCAAGCCTATTTGCTTAAATATCTTACATTAACATGCATTATTCATAGACAATTTAAGTATGATGTGAAGAATAACTCACCAAAAAAAGGTAATTCAAATAATTTTAATAAATATAGAAACACATTAAATGCATGTCAAACAAACAGACCATAAAGCCTATGGTAGTTACTGAGTCTGTATATGTATGTCAAAGCTGTATCCAACTACAGGATAAGCTCCATCCAGACTGGAAAAACAGTTCTCATTTCATAAAAAGGATGAAAAAGGCAAAATACTGGATACTATGGAAACCAGTGAAGCTTTGTGCCAAACCAATGGTCGGTTTTTCAGATTGTGAGAGATTGGATGGGTGTATATAGGTACTGGAAGCAGTTAACTGACTTGGGAGGACATGCCTTGAAAGTGGTCTAAAAGGTTAATCATTTAAAAATGAAACACTCCTCTGGTCCTCCATTCCCTCAAGGTATCTAGTGTTCCCCTCTATAAACGTGTCTAGGACTAAAGGAAAGTCATCAAGAATTAAAATGTTCTAGTGGTTGGATTTTGGATTGGAGATTACATGGTGGGTGGATTCTTGCAGTGGTTGTCAAAACTCCTCTGGATCCCCAGTTCTTCTATGCATTTAAAATACTCAACTGCTTACACACCTGATCTAATTAGATCAACATTGCCAAAGAAAGAACTCTACAATCAGAAATGTGCAGTTCAAAATGCTTAGCCCTTGAATTATAAACTGGGTAGTTCAGAGATATAACTACAATTTCCCTCAAGCAGCTAGCTGTCATAGCCTACATATTCCAATCACTTCTCCATCCACAAATGTTTACATTTTGGTCAGTTAGCAGTGGTTCCCAAACCTCTCCTGGGGCACCATTCAATCTATTAGATGTATTCCTGAGCAAACCCAGCTCAGGGATTAGAACTACATGATATAAGTTTTTGCCAACAGCAGATTTGCAACCCAAAAGGGCTATATCAGACACGATTGTGTCCGTTGTCACGAATATGCTTGATGCATGCGTGTTAGTGGCACCAGTGACCCACGAACCGTCAATGAAACGCATTCACAATGCATTTGTCCCTTATTGTTGTACCTTTTGCCTAGAGTATGAAAGTAATATTCCCCAAAAATATTTTTTAATGCGAGGCCAGTGGGCCATAACTGCATAGTCATACATTTCTATCTAAAAAAACGATCTTCCTTTCGGCTGGCGTTTTGTTCTGCTTAACCGTTCAGTTCTACGGTTAAACTCTCAACACTCAAAGTAGAAGAATGCGCTACGTGAATTTGGAATCACTGTGTAAAACTTTATTTAAAAAGGGAGGAGCCCGCGCTTGTCACGTGCTGGATGGCATGAATAAAAAGCATAGGACGCCAGCAGTCGTCCCATTTCCTTCTCTGATCTGGCTAAGGTAAGGTTATTGTCTTCTATCGCGCTCTCTCTTTTTTGAATTATTTTACAGAAAACGACGCACTTAATGCGTTTGCAGCACACACCTTTGAGTTTTATTAGGCGCACCTTAATCAAAATGTTTAGTTTTCTTTATCACGATGGCGAACTGCGTGAATAGACCGCTCTTATTTATCTGGGTTGGGTTTTACTCCAGCCATCAGTCCAAAGCCATCCTTTAGTACAATCTTTAGTTGATCGTCAGAATTCACGATATACAAACGAATACATGTCTTTCGTTTTACTGACCACATATTGCACCATTAAATGTTGTTCACGATTAATTTGGCCTGTGACGACATTTTCAGGCAGTTCGCCAAATCGCATCTTTTTCCACGCGGATTGTTTATATGGGACGTCTTTCAATGATGAGACTTAACACAGACCTGTTCTGAATTACTGTGATTGTGACTTAGTATTTCTGACGAGAGACGTGTGTACCCATTAGCGTGTGAAATGCTGTTTGGTGGAGCACATGTCTACACTGTGCTGAATCGCATGTTTTCGTCGTGGTAATGTATGAATCTTTTTTCAAAGATGCAGTCGACTCCTGGAGGCCATCTGATGCTCAGGTATACAGCCTTTTAAATTATGGCATTTGATATTGTGTAGGTTATTTGACGACAACGTTTTGCATTTTAGGCCCTAGTCAAAAGCATGCCACGATGGTGTTAGCGGTCTAGCTTAGCAGTTAGTCGATTTGCTGCTACACTTTGTACACCCCCTAGAGGTCTGCTACTGTGATGATAACATGAACTCTCTCTTACCGAATCTGCCTTTGACGGATAACCTTTACCAGATTCTGAGTAGCATTTGGCCAGTTAATAAATTGAACGCCTACCCCAAATCACGAACTCCTTGCTACTTCAACATTGCTCTGGTTAGTGTACTGAGGATGAGGTATAATTAGCATAGTGAATGCATGTTCAGTGACCTGAATTGTGTTCAAATTCTGATCTACAGCATTTCAACACTACGGCCCAAAAGGAAAAGGTCACATTTGCTGGTGAGTACGGTCTGTACAGACTCAAAAAACGGCACTTTCTCTACGAATCGCAATGCTTGACGTTTGGGCCCTGTTCAAATATGTTTGGGGAAGTGCTGTTTAGGATACAACGTGGATGGTAGTTATTAGTGATGACCTCAGACAAGCATATATCTGATTTTGTGATGCTATGTTTTTAATCTGATTGCCTCCCTTTTACCTGGCATCTTAAATACATTGGCCAATTAAATGAGTAATATAGGAATGCTCTGCTTTCAGGTTCAGTGAATGGCGCTTATAATGGTGTGGTGTGCTGGTGAGTAACTCGTGGATAATGCACTGGGATTTATGGTGACTAAATGATGATCCTGATTGACAAGCATATGTCTGATCTTGTGATGCTATGTTGTGATCTGATAGCCTCCCTGGCCTCGCTACTTAAACACACTTGCCTATTTAATGAGTAATATAAATTAGATTTGTTCAGGGTTATGTTCTGTGACCAGAGGAATTGATTGACACTCCATTGTATAACAGGACAAAATTCCAGAACACAAGACTGCTACACTGCCGTGCCTTGAATTCAGGTAGTTGCAGTGTACAATATCCACCTGTCATTAACCAGAACTAGAAAGGGAAAATAACACTGTTGCAGACAATTTCAACCGATTTTGATGCTTTATCTTTCTTGTTGCTGCTTTTGCACACTAGATTGGACAACTAAACTTAGCTTGATTTGTATTGCTGTGAAACGATATGGCATAAGTAACTAGCAATACAAAGATGTAATGTGTTAATGTGCCACAGTCAAATCTACTTTCTGTCCGCAGACATGGGTAGTTCAAGAACGTCGGACTAGCTGGTGAGTTTTTAGTTTCAAATGCTAATCCTAGGTAGTTTTCCAACGGTATGCCATGCTTGTTCAGTTGTACCGTATTGTATAGAGCATGACTTTTCACCATGTCAGGTACATCAAGTCAGAAATACGGTGCAATTGAAGAGTTTAGCTGTAAAGTATCTACTAGGAATGCTTCAGTCCCAATGATTACAAACTTAGCTCACTTTGAACCAATGTGAAACGATACGAACGACTGAGTGACTGTAGCTAGGTATGAGGCACTTTGCCGATTTTCATCCAAGCATTGCACTAAAATCTGTATTCATTAGGACATTGCCCCTTGTGGACAGTGGACTTGCAGTCTACTGAACTCACTGGTAAGTAGGGCTGTCGCTATTACATAATTGCCTGACTTATTTGCGCCATTTCACAATTTTAAACTTTGCACAATATTTTGATTCCCAAAACATACTTCCAAATTGAATAAGGATTTTAGTCCGATTTTCCACAGCTCTTAACAAATGCCAAGCAAATTGTCCTATTTCCATCAGTGTGGTGTCTAGCGCATTGGAACGAAAGTGTTACAGCTATGAGCACAAATCATTTACTACACGGCTTAATGTTCAGAATGTGTAGAATTTAGGTTGCTTTGCAGGATAAACATTTTATAAACATGTTTCTGGTCATCTTGAACCTGGGCATGTGATTAAAAATGCCCAGTCAAATGGTTTATCTCCAACCGTATTTCCTATTTGGATAATGTGCGTTAGTGTATGGATAGAAATCTATACAGTTATATTGGTAATTGCAATTGTTTGTGACAATCGCCGCATTTCATGACATCCCTCCTGGTAAACTGAAATTTGTGGCTTGCTACCTGATGGAATTGCATCCCTCCACTCACGTGCTTCTGGCACCCTGGCCGGAATTTCATTATTAAGGAGATTAAAGTTCTCTGCAAGTACTTGAAGCTCCTTTTCTAGAATCAAATTTGTTAAAGCACAATGCAGTACAGTCAAGAACGCTTTCACTTCTCTGTCATTTTCATTACGTGTCATCCTTTTAGCCGCTTACTGTTCTCACTGAAGATTGGTGCAGTTCTGGGTAGCAGAGATATGCAGGTGAGCACTGGTACCGAATGTAGGGCAATTATGCTTATTGATAGTTGGGTCTTATTGGTTAACTGAAGCTAATATAATTGGGTGTTAGAGGGTTCTACTCAGTTGTGTATGAATGCTAGCTTAAACTGCCCTGACTTGCTGCTGAACATGATGATCATTCTCTTTGGAATCTCGTTCGTCTGAACTCGTGTTGAGAAAAGGAATTGCTGATGCAGCAGAGAACAATGTTATTTGGAAAAGTGGAGAGACATGTTTCTGTACAATAACCTTGACCTTTTGTTGTCCTAGGTGTCATGATTCTGAGACCGGGATATTGCCAAGGTGACTTTTGGGTTATTTTGTACTACTATGGGTATTTCCGTGACTAGTTTATTTTTATCGACTGAATATTTGCTGAATTGTTTAGTGGGTTGTAGTTCTAGTCTCCTGTATCTCTGGCTCTCTGTGATGACATCTGCATGTGTCTTACGCCCTGTGCCAACAACAGAACCTGTGAAGGTGAACCCACTGTTGTTGCCAGGGCAACAAGGGGATGGGTTGTTGGGGTTCCCAACTGTCTGATGGGAGCAGAGGAAACCATTTTTGCATTTGTCTATGAGGGCTGAATTGTAATTCTGAAAGCTGTGACTGACGGTTAACTATTTGTCTTGCAGCCATAGCCTCAAATGCAACTGCATCTGGATGGATTGAAGGTTAGTATTTAGCTTTCCAGTGACTGCTTTCTTACCCTCTGGTACAAGGTCCTTACTCTGCCCTTATGGTGCCTGAAGTGTCCTGAAATGATGACTTTCATATACCGCCCCAGTCTGATGTAAAACTGACTGATTGGTTACTGAACTGATCTATGCAGACAGATGTGCTGCTAGTTTGCTGCTGTTCAATGGGATGTTAATCAAAATCTACCTCCTTTCAGGTTCTGACTGCCAGACCAGTCTTTTGAAAATAATTGCTGTGGACAGTGATGTTTAAAGGTGTGTGTGTGTGTTGTAAGTAAGAATAAATTGTACATATAAAGTGACTTTATAGTGCCCCAGTCTGCTGTAAAACTGATTGGTTACTTAACTGGTCTATACAGAGTTGTGCTGCATTTAGTGTCTTTGTCATTAAGCAAACGAAGTATTTTTCATGCTTTTCCAGGCTCTGTGCCTTCCTGTCCTGTGGGAAGTGACAAGGTCTAAGGTGCGTATGATGTATGGCTGCGGTGAAGTGACTGGTCTGCTGCACTGAACAGTAGGAAATGAAATGATGAGCACCCCCTAGTCCAATCCAGTCTGAACTACAGCCTGTCCAGGATTCAGTTGAAGTCTCTCATTGGTCCTCCTGTGGGCTAAGCAGGCACTTAAAAGCCTGCTTCTTACCTCTTCACCCGGGGTATGCAGGGGTACGGTGTGCTGCCTTCCTGAAGGGAGTGATTGAGTGGGGGACTGATTCTTGAACCCTGGCGAGATGGGTTCAATAGCTGAAGATTTATCCTGAACATTTTCAGATATTCTTGCCAGACACCAAACAGTGAAATGTGTTGGTTTTAAAAACCTGATCTTTTTGTAGGGTTGATGGAGTGCAAGAAAGGGTGAGTATGCTGCAAACAAATTATCAAATTAGCCATGCAGTTATTGCATGTTCATCCAGGATTATCACTCCACAATGTGGATGAACATTAAACATGACATTGACACATGACAATACTGACTCCACAACAATACCTTGAAGTGATGAGTAACATACCGCCCCAGTCTGATGTTAAACTGACTGACTGGTTATTGTCTGATCTATTGGTTAAATTCAATCAGTGATGGTACTGATACACCCATCCCTATCAGGGTTCAATCTACTTTTTCTCCTTCCAGAACCTCAACGAGCTGGTCTGACTTGCTGTGGTTGGAACATTCTCAGCCAGTCCCACTGTCTTAACTTTAAAAGGATTTCTACCTGTTTCATGGTTCTTGTGTAAAATCAATGTGATTTAGGGAAATTAAACCCCTGGTATGTTTGACACAGTGGGTCACTATTCAGCTGTCAACTTGTATTAACTGATGTTAATTTTGTCACCATCTCTGAATGCTGTTCTGTAGGACCATCAGATGTTGATGCAATGTTATCTAAATACTAGATATTGCCAGCGCTTGTTAAGTGGAGTAGATTAAGGTTGCAGAATAAGTCATCAAAAATTCCTGACACATGGGCATGCACTTTTTTGAATAAAGGATTATTATGGACATTGCTTAATGTTTTATATTTTTCAGTTCTTGCGTCCATGAAGGTGCCGGACTTTTTTTACCATTTTATATAGTTTATTTGTTGAGTTTTCTTCCAAAGATTGATTTATTGTGGTGGGACTGAGTTTTGACCTGTTAGTTTAATTCCAAGTAGTCAATGTTGATATACCTAAGGATAGTGCATCCTAGTCCTGAGGAGTATACTGCTTATCAGTTAGACACCCCCAAAATGGATTGGAATATCATGACTGATTTTCTGTCAAGCTAGGCAATAGCAAGCAAACCGTGTCTCAGTATTCAATCCTGTTAACAATTTCAGTTCTGGTAGGCAAGCATTGGATAATATATAGGTATGACATGTCCATAATGATAAATCATTGAATGTAAGAGTTGACAGTTTCAGTTCCTTTCACTGGAACTGGCCTGCTTCTATTCAATGGAACTGATTTATTTCATTGCAGGCTGTTTCTTTAATATATCGTTAAATACAAAGTCATTTTAAGTGATTAAAATGTAGGTGGCTGAATGGGCAATATTTTGTCCCTAAACATTCTAACAAAGACGTAAGGTATTCCGTCTCTCGTGGAAGATAATGTGTGGGTTTACAACCTTTGTAGTTAACTTGTTTTTGTTTTGAAGCCTTTCCATGAATAATAGCGTGTTTATATAATAACCGCTTGACAGGCCTATGCATTGGCTGTTTGCTGCTATTTTGTATCAAGCCTAGTTTACACTAAAACGTTGAGGTTGTGTAACATTACAATTGACCTTTCCTTTAGTACGTCTTTGGTGTGGGTGAGGTTGACTATTCAATGTCAAAAGTAGAGGAATTACCAATAGTGACGCAACCGCACCCCTAATGTCAATGCAATTCTACAGTGAATTTTTCACTTGTCTGTTATTTCCATCCATAGGAAATTAGTGTTGCTTGCACAATTTTGCCTTTCAATGTTAATGAAAAGCCAAATGCCGGGTTAGTTTAAAGTCATGCCCTGCTTTAGTTAACAATTCAATTGTGACAATCTGTAGCGAAGCGGCTCTAGCTGGTCTGTCATCTATTCGAAAATGTTTTCGCATGAAATGAAGCATGTCTAAGGATTCTCCCTGTTGAGCTGCAAAAATCCTATATCAAGCAATGGGGAAAACGTTGGAAATTCAAAACGCAGGCCTACATTTATTACATGCATATGTCATGGCTCAATGAGAGGAGCGCTGTGTGGGGATATTTTATAGCAAGTAAAACAGCAACAGCAGTTTAGCAAGGTTGCTTCTTTCTGTAGCAGCTCTACCAGTTACTCTGTGAAAACCTGCATTAATAGGATTATGCGCTGCAATATAGAAGGGAGGTTAATGCCTTCAGACCCCTCCCAGAGGTCACTGGAAGTCTTCAGAGAAGGTGTGTGTGTGTGTGTGTGAGAAATAATTGAAATCAGTTCTTCAGCATTGGATTATATTACGTTCCTTACTGCCATTGGACGTTATTAGCTGTCATTTGCAGACTGGTTAAATGTAGACTATAATCAGCCCCTTCATACTTATCTAAATGATGTATTTAACAACCCAAATCCAAAAAGTATGCATGCTGCATTAAATGAAAAATCATTTGAACCCAATATTTAGTTGAAAGGAAAGTAGTTTCTCAATGTAAAATGCAGTTTGCTGATATCACCTGTGGTACATAACATCATTAAAAGACTCAGAGAATCATAAGAAATCTTTGTATGCAAGGGACAAGGCCAAAAAACAAACAATAGTGGATGGCCATGATCAATGGGCCCTCAGACGACACTGCATTAATAAGACAAGATTCTATAGTGGAACTCACTGCCTGGGTTCAGGAACACATCTGATAAATGTGAACACAGTACATTGCTGCAAATGCAAATTAGAACTCCATTATGCAAAGAAACCATCTACAGTTGTGCTTAAGTTTACATACCCTTGGAGAATTTGTAATTTGTACCATTTATAAAGGAAACGTGAGTGAGCCGGCAAAATATGTTTTATTTCTTATAGGATTAACATTCAACTGTAGGTCATAACAGAACGGCACAATCATAACACAAAACATGGCATCAAAGGAAAAAATGAACTGTCCCCTGTTCAAAAGTCTGCATACCCTTAGTTCTTAATACGGTATATTGGCTCCTTTAGCATCAATGACAGCATGCAGTCTTAAGTTGTATTTGGGGCCTCATACAATAGTAGTGTATGAGGCCCCAAATTCCTGCAGGCGATATAGATGCCCATTCGTCTTGGAAAAATTTGCAGTCTGCTCGTCTTGCGTGACCTTTATGTTTGAGTTCTCAAAGGGGTTTGTTGATATTAAGGTCAGTAGACTCCAGAACCTTCAAATTTTTCTGCTGTAACCACTGGAGGGTCAACTTGGCCTTGTGCTAAGTGTCATTGTCATACTGGTAAGTCCAAGAGCGTCCCATGCGCAGCTTTGCCAAACAACTGTGATAATAAATGGCTTCATATGATCACTATCCTTAAATACGTTTTTTGCATGATCAGTCATATTTTCTAAATCACTGCCAAAATATAACAATTTCTGCCAGGGTATGCATACTTATGAGCACAACTGTATAAACAATATCCAGGACCAAAGCCGCCTTCTCTTGGCCCAAGCTAATTCTCTTGGACTGAGGCGTCGTGAAAAATTGTCCTTTGGTCTGACAAAAATGTGAAATTGTTTTGGAGAATCACAGACGCAGTGCCATCGGGCATGAAGAGGAGGGGACCATCCAGCTTGTTATAAGTTCATTATTCAACAGCTAGCATCCATGATGGAATGGGGGTGCATTCGTGCACACAATGCAAAGCCACATTCTGCACGCATGACAACAGCATGGCTTTGTAGTAAAAGATGTCTGGGATGCCTGTTTGCCACCCAGACATGTCACCCATAAAAAATATTTGGGGCATTATGAAACAAAAGATACAACCAAGGTGACCGTGAATGGGTGAGAAGCTGAAATCCTAATCAAGCAAGAATGGGAATACATTTCACTTTCAAAACGTCAGCAGTTGGTTTTCTCTGGCAGGACAGAACTTTGGAGTCCGATAAAGATAAGGGCCTGCATTATGGTTAACTATTGCGGGATGTTGCCGTTCTTTCTACACACTGTTCACCTAACCTGGAGCTAGTGACTGTAAAGGTACAGCTCGTCTACCTCCTGCAGGAATTCAGCTCTGGAATTATTTTACTTCAGTCTGCATACCCCCACAGGCGGATGAAACATGCACGCTGCAAGATTTATACAGAGTAAAAAATCGACTTGAGGACACCCACCCTGAGGCTCATTTCATTGTTCTGGATGATTTCAATAGGGCACGTTTGCCAAAATATCACCATAAACCTCCCTACCAATGATGATTAGACTCTTGACCATCGTTATTGACAAATACAAAATGGCTACAAACCCATCCCCTGCCTGGATTTTGGTAGGGCTTATCACATCTTATCGATTTTGCTCCTCCCATACTATAAACAACAGGATAAACCTGGTTCTCAGACATTTCACCATTGGAATGAGGGAACCATTACTGCTTTACTGGACTGCTTTGAAACAATTAATTGGCAGATGTTCTTTGATGCAGCTGATGGGGACATTGCTTCAATGATCAGTGTCCTAAGCGAGTCTGCCAACTAGCAAACAGGTTTTCACCTTCATATTCAACCTGTCTCTGTAGTCTATTCTTGCTTCAAACAGACCACCATTGTCCCTGCATCGAAGAAACCATCCGTCACCTGCCTGTATGACTACCACCCTGTAGCACTAACCTCCATCATCATGAAGTGCTTCGAAGTGGCTGGTTAGAACCAACATCTGCACCACCCTTCCTGACACTTTGGACCCCTTTCAATTTGCATTGAGGACACAGCCTGGAATGCCATCTGGTCCTGGTGACTTCTGAGGGCTCACTTAAAAATAACCTCTTCGTGTCAGCTGTGGCTAGGGACAGTCGTATTGGTCCTCTTTGTAGTCATCCTGGTCCTGAGCAAGCCTCACTGAAGGTGATGCTGATATACAACTGGAAATAAGAGACCACTGCAAAATTGCTCAGATTTTACTATTCATAGGTTTGTATTTGAGTAAAACGAACAGTTTCTTTTATTCTATAAACTACTGACAACATTACTACTAAATCCCAATTAAAAATATTGTTCTTTAGAGTATTTATTGGTAGAAAATAACAACTTGTCAAAATAAAAATTGTTTTCAGACCTCAAATAATGCAAAGAAAACAAATTCATATTCATTTTTCAACAACAAAATACTAATGTTTTACCATAGGATGAGTTCAGAAATCAATATTTGATGGAATAACCCTGATTTTTAATCACAGCTTTCATGCATTTAAGCGTACTTTCCACCAGTCTGTCACGTTGCTGTTCAGTGACTTTATGCCACTCCTGGCACAAAAATTCAATAAGGTCAGATTTGTTGGATGGCTTGTGAACATCCATTTTCCTCTTGATCAAATTCCAGTGGTTTTCGATAGGGTTCAGGTCTGGAGATTGGGCTGGCCATGATGGGGTCTTGATCTGGTGATCCTCCATACACACCTGGCGGTGTGGCATGGAGCATTGTCCTGCTGGAAAAAACAAATCTCTGAGTTGAGGAACATTGTCAGAGTAGAAGGAAGCAGGTGTTCTTCCAGGATAACATTGTACATGACTTGATTCATGCATCCTTCACAAAGACAAATCTGCCCAATTCCAGCCTCGTTGAAGCATCCCTAGATCAACAGCAATCCTCGACCAAATTTCACAGTGGTTGCGAGACACTGGTTTGTAGGTCTCTCCAGGTCTCCGTCTAACCATTAGACAACAGGTGTTCAGCAAATCAGAAAATGTGACTTGTTAGAGAAGATGACCTAACGCCATTCCTCTACGATCCAATCTGAATGGTCTTTTGCAAATTTCAGCCTGGCTCTTCTTTGTTTCTCATTGATGAAGGGTTTTATTCTAGCTTTGCATGACTTCAGCCCTGCCCCTAGGAGCCTGTTTTAAACCGTCCTCGCCGTGCACTTCACCCCAGCTGCTGTTTGCCATTCTTTTTGTAGGTCACTTGATGTCATCCTACGGTTGTTGAGTGACATTCAAATTAGTTGATGGTCATCTCAGTCGTTTTGCCATCTGCCAGTCTGTAGCTTTGTTGTCCCCGATGTCTGTCGCTTGACCGTGGTCTTATAAACCTCCGTCCTTGAAATGTTCAGGATGGAAGCAACCTGACACTCACTGTATCCCTCTCCCAGTAAAGCCAGAATTGAACCCTTCTTTTCCACACTTAAAGCTTTTCTTTTCAACTCTTTTGTCATGCTGAATATACATTTTTTATTCAAATGACCTTTCAGATACTACTTGCACTTGCAAGATAGTGAGGACCACAGCAGTGGATTTTATACTTTTCCTCATTAAATCAGATGTGGTTCAGGTAATCACCTAATCAGTACCTCATTAAGTAAAATAAGGTACCTGTGTCGGAATTTAACAGACACTGGGATTTTCGATTGAACTCAATTTTTTGGTCCTAGACTAGTCTTAATCCGTGTGTGCGAAACCAGCCCTCAGAGTTTTGGATTCTTAAGCAATAGTTCAGTGCTCTTTACTACATATGTGAGAGAAAATTAGGTGGTAATGTGAAGCGTACCTCTCATTAATTATGTTTGTATGAAACTATATTGTACACCGCAATTGCGTTCAGTATGAATGTAAATCGATGCAACGTTTGCTATCAACATATCCCCAGTGCTATTGGTCCTTAATGACTCACTTTTACGTTGCTCCTTAACATTTCATTACCATGATGTTCCTTAAAGTAGTCAATAAAAATAAAAAAAAAAGCCTTGTAATTAATTACATTTATTGTTTACAGTTAAGGATAATTTAGGATTATGTTTAGGCATGACAGTAGGCAACTGAACATAATAATGTTTTCCAAAATAGTTCCATACATTACCACTCAAAAGTTTGGAGTCACTTAGGAATTTCCTTGTGTTCGAAAGAAAAGCGAATCCGTTTAAACAACATAATATTGACCAGAAATACAGCGTAGACAGTGTTAATTCATTAAAAAATCTGCCGTTATCTACATAGGCATGCAGAGGCCCATTATCGGCAACGAGCAGTTCTGTGTTCCACACTGTCTTTGCTAATCCATCATTTTAAAAGGCAACCTGATCATTAAAAAATATTTTGCAATTATGTTTGCACGGCTAAAAACTGTTGTGCTGATTAAAGAACCAAATAAACAGCCTCAATTATTGTGGGTACTATTAAAGGCTAAAAATGGCCAGAAACAATTATCTTTCTTATGAAAATCTGTTCTTGTTCTTAGAAATTAAGGCTATTCCATGAGAGAAATTGCCAAGAAACTAAAGATCTCATACATGTCCTACTCCCTTCACAGAACAGTGCAAACTGTCTCTAACCAGGATAGAAAGAGGAGTGGGAGGCCTCAGTGCACAACAATGCGAGAAGACAAAAACATTATAGTGTCTCGTTTTTGAAAACGCCACTTTACCAGTCCTCAACTGGCAGCTTGATTAATTAGTACCAGCAAAACATGGACGCTGTGATGCTTCAGCCGAATTACAGCAAACCACAACAAATACAGTAGCTTCATGCTGGCCACATTAGCGATTCCGTAGCAAAAGGTTTTCAGATTTTGCTTTCAAAATAAAAGTCTGCGATAAAGCCCAATTATAATAATATTAAACCTGCCTTTCATGTAGCCAACTCAAGTCCCTTTACATGAATGATGGCTCCTCAGTTCATTTACTTTTATCAAAATGGGCATGTTAGGTACTTTTAATGCTCCACAAAAGTATTTAAAACATATGGAACAGAGGGCCTCACAAACCCCAAAATGTATTTGGAGATTTTACTGTCTACACCCTTCTTTCAAAACGAACTTCAATTGACAAAACAAAGTGGAACAACAGATGGACCAACGCAAGCGGAAGTCAGGCTGTTTGTGCAGGTTTTGTCATTTGGAACTTTTAACAGGGCTCTAACAGTGCTTACTTTTATTTATTGTCCTGCCAAAGCGTTTGTGTAACCCTAAATCTGAGTTAATATTGCCAAGGAGGTTAAAGGATGGTCTGTCCTTTCAAATCAACTGCAGGGCTGAAGAAAGGTGTTACCAGGTCATCGGATAAAGTACTTTTGTTTTCCCAACAGATGTGGCCGGTAAGTGAGAATAATCCACTGCAATCTTTAACTGGAGAGGAAAATCTTATGGTAGAATATGTACAGAACATAAACATGTTAATAATTTTACCAGTATTGAGAAAAAAGTGTTTAATGAAATTAATATAGCATCAGCAAATATTAATGAAATAATTAGATCTTTATAATGACATTTTAAAGACCAAACATTTTATTTTAGAAAACTGCCCTGCAAAATCCCAAGATGAAAAACAGTTTTAATATACTGGATATAAACTAGTACCCCTGAAATAAGATGAATGTCTAATCTAATGTTTTTCACCTACATGTATATATTGTTAATGTTCTGAAATATTAATCAACAATCATTTAATCAGTATTCTAAAATAGCAAAGAAAAGTGTGTCTATTTTAAGACACTGAATTATACTAAGTGTACAAAGGTACAACATAAATGGTTCCCAAATAATACAATCCATGTATATGCCTACTGGTTTTTGGGCTTGGGAAAGGACAGTCCATTATGAAATATAAAACCAATCGGGACAAAATACAATTTATTATATCATTACATTTACTAAACATCGTCAAGTAATACATGGTTAAAAAAAAATCAGAATGCTGTTCCCTTGGTTGGATTCGAAAGCCGACTATAAGCGTGACAATTTGCAGCCTGAAAAACATTAAAAGATTCACATTCATTCTCTATGGTAAGCCTAAGCCACAACGGATGTAAAATATTTTCAGGCACACATATATTGAGTGGCGTTGTACAGACAAAACAAGTGGTCATCTCTGTGGTGTGGTATGGTGGTTAATGACGCCGTCTTTCTCCGGGGTGCCCCCGGGTTCGAATCTCGAGAGGGTGATACTTTTTATTGCGGGCCGGCTGAACTGCCTAATTGCGCCACTTGCCGTGAGCGAGAATTATATCGCTGTTTTATTTATTTAAGAAAATTAGTTAGGGTGAGAAGCTCAGTCATCCGCGTGGAACTCGGAGTAGAGCAGCTGCTCCTTTAAATTGAAAGGAGGCAGTTGGGGTGGTTCGCCCATCTGGTAAAGATGCCCCCAGGACGTCTCCCTAGGGAGGTGTTCCAGGCACGTCCAGCTGGGAGGAGACCTCGGGGTAGGCCCAATATTAGGTGGAGAGATTATATTTCGACACTGGCCTGGGAAAGCCTCAGGATACCCCAGTCGGAGCTGGCAAATGTAGTTCGGGTAAGGGAAGTTTGGGGTCCCCTGCTGGAGCTGCTGCCCCCCTCCCCCCGCAGCACTACAATGGATATGCGGATGAAGATGAAGAGTTATTTGAAACAATTTAAGGTTAATTAATAGTTAAATATGTATTGACAAAAATACACAATTATAGGATATAGTCGTTTAGTCAACTATTTTAAGTTTAGTTTCATATTGGTTAGCAAGCTTGATAGTTATATAAGCTATGCATTTAATATCCTTTACCATCTTGTTCAATCTAATGTAGGTCCATTCTACTTGATTTTATCAACCGATAGGAATTGTATTCTTTCATGGCTGTAGCCACTGAAGCCAAAATGACTGGCATTCAAATTAATCACAATTCCGCTAGGATAGACCCACGCTTTCTTGCTGTTAAGACCTTCCCATTAAGCGGTTGGGTTTTCTTCCGACAATTATGTCACATTCCCTAAACGCCCCCTGATAAACATCCGCTGGTTGCTTTGCAGCCATGCGGTTTAAAATAAACCGAAACTGAAAGAACACTCTCATGGTCCCCCGCTCCTCAGACTCCGGTTCTAAAATGAACTATATAAGTGAATCACCCTTCAGTTTCTGACTGCTCCCAAGGCGTTAAGAGATCGGCAGGTGAGTTGATGGAATACGTTGGGTAACAGCAATAATAATTTATCTGAACATTATTCGTCTATAATCATGAGATAATACGAGATGTTAAGCGAATCAGACGACAAATTGCCTCATTAAGTCATGACATGTACGAATATTTTTTAAAAAAACCTGTAAAAACGGACTCGGTATTTTCAGCAGCTGTTGATGGTTTTCCTGCTACCGGATATGTCGCCGGAGGGATCCTTTATGGATTCAAGATCAGAATGCAGTGGTGCGTCTATCTCCGGTGAGGACTGCCCCAGTCCAACTGAATCGGTAGGGACAATATATGAATAATTCACTGAATGAGATGTATAGTTGCATAATAAAAAATATATAGGGTGACCAGTTTCTAATATTGCAGGTCCAATAACTATTCCTAGCCTACCTCTCAGGGAACAAAAATAAAGATCACCTACTGGAATGGATATTTATTGTAATTATAGCCATTATGTGACTGAGTAATTCCACAATTTTTTATTCCAGGATAGAGGAGAAAAAGAAAGGAGGGTGGACCCGAGTGGCAAAAAAAGAGCAAAAAACAGAGACTCTGCCCGGAAAAGCAGAAAAAAACAGACAGAGAGAGCAGACATCCTCCACCAGGTCAGTCTCACTACTTTATTTACATATTTTTTCCCTGTCCCTCTTGTTTTCTCTTTAAAAACGTTTTCTCTGAGCTGCACCTTCTGAGTGTATCACTTTTGATTTAAATGGGTTCGCTGTCATATACGAGCGGAAAGTATGAAGGATGAAATACAAATTATAAGTAACAGAAGTTCTATGTAATGTACACATCCTGAAAAGGACTAAGATGCTTCAAATGTTACATTATTAAACATGTACAATGTGCAAATACAGTAGGTAAAGTATGAATGAAAAGCGAAAAGGAATGAAGAGATATATATTGGTTATGATTACTCGACTGGTTAAAATGTTCTCATGGCAACGATAGACTGGATCCTGAGAAAAACCTGTAGATCTGTCCTTGGGCAATATACAGTCCCCTCCAAAAGTATTGGAACGGCAAGGCAAATTCCTTTGTTTTTGTTGGTCACTGAATGCATTCAGGTTTAAGATCAAAATATGAGTAGGAGAAAAGAGTTCAGAATTTCAGCATTAATATCCTGGTATTCACATCAAGATTTCTTTCAGTTCTTGTTTGTTTCGGGGTGTTTCTCCCTTCAGTTTCCTCTTAAGGAGGTGAAATGCATGCTCTATTGGGTTAAAGTCAGGGGATTGACTTGGCCAGTCTAAAATCTTACAATTTTTTCCTTGATAAAGTCCATGGTTTTATTGGCTGTGTGCTTTTGGTCATTGTCCTGCTGCATGATAAACCTCCCGATTAGTTTCAATGCAAATTCAATGTAAATTGGCAAACAAAATGTTTCTTTGCACTTCTGAATTCATTCTGCTGCTACCATCATCAGTTACCTCATCCATAAATATTAATGAGCCTGTTCCGGAAGCAGCCTTGCATACCCAAGCCATGACATTACCTCCACCATGCTTCACAGATGAGCTTATATGATTCGATTCATAAGCAGTTCCTTTCTTTCTCCAAACTTTGGCCTTTCCATCACTTTGCTAGGGATTAATCTTGGTCTCATCAGTCCATAAGATTGTGTTCCAGAACATCTGCGGCTCATCTCTGTACTTCTTTGCAAATTTCAATCTGGCCTTCTGATTCTTACTGCTGATGAGTGGTTTGCATCTTGTGGTGTGGCCTCTATTTTTCTGCTCTCTGAGTCTTCTTCGAAAAGTGTATTGTGATACCTTCAACCCTGCACTATGGAGGTCGTTGGTGATGTCACTTACTGATGTTTTGGGGATTTTCTTCTCAGCTCCCACAATATTCTGTCATCAACTACTGTTATTTTCCTTGTTCGACGTCTGTTGCTCAGTACACCAGTAGCTTCTTTCTTTTTCAGGACATTCCAAATTGTTGTGCTTGCTATGCCCAATGTTTGTCCAATGGTTCTGGTCGATTTTCCTTATTTTCTCAGCTTGACAATGGCTTGCTTTTATCCCATAGACAGCTCTCTGGTCTTCAAGAAATTCAGTTTTTAAAGGTTTAAACCAAGGATGGAAATGTAGACTGGTCATGCAGAGCTATTTACTGTTTGAACAATCAACCTAAAGGCAACACCTGGGCAACAAGAAACATCTGTCAGTCACATGTGCCAGTAGTTTTGCTCACTTAAAAAATGGTTGGGTTCAAACACACAATGGTATGTCCTGAGTTGTTTAACACATCTAGATGTGAATACCAGGAAATGAAAGCTGAAATTCTGAACATACTCATCTTTTGCTCTTTAACCCAAATGTCTTCAGTGAACAAAAAAACCAAAGGAATTTGCTTTACCGTTCCAATACTTTTGGAGACGACTGTAGTTCATAATAGATGCTTCAGGATTGCTGTAAAAAATGACTGATCTGCTGGCAGTGAACCCTCTCTGAGGGTACATAACAAACACATCTCTAAACTCACACATGAATATAAGTCACCCTGCATATATCTGAAATACCCAAATATTTCTGCTGTCTTTCGCTTCTTTTTGATCTCACAATTTCTCTCTTACATGATAGGCTTTGTCTCTCTTATTCCACATACACGACAGCTTAGATTCTCGGATCCCCGAACCTTGCATGTATTGTTGTAAATTGTGCTTCCAATATTTTATTTCCAATTCTATTACACAGACAATATCTTTGAAATATCAATGAAATTGTTCTAAATTGGATACATTTCAATGTATCCAACTTCTGAGTTTCCTTGAAGGTGACATTCTATTGTATATTTAGTCTCTCATTCTCACTCCACCTGTTTATCTGTATGTCTAGATATGTCTCTCTCTCTGTCTACCTACCAGCATGCTGCTGTTGCTCAGTATTGAGTAAAGTTATGTCAGTGCGGAGAAACCCAGTACTTTTCCTGCTACTATAAATCCATTGGGTGATGCAAATACAAAACTGTCCTCAAATTAGCAACCAGGGGCTGATTCCTTCTCTATAGAATTGTGGTAGGGAATCACTGCATTCCATTCTAGCTGGTGTGTGCGTGTGTGTGGTACTCCATACACATTCCCATGTCAGTATGTGACCTTATTTGCCCTAATATGGTTTACAGAAAGTACTCAAATAGAGGGTCAGGGATAGTTAACTAGAGTGTGTGTGGGCATGTGTATGATGCAACATGCCTTTGCAATCTAGAAGGGCATTTCTGGGAAAGACCTGCTCTTAAGAGAAACCCTCCCCCTTCCTCTCTTATATTTCCTCTTTCTCCTTCCCTCCCTCAATTCAGTGTACAGTATTGTAAATATGTGTAATAGTTCAAGTATTACACACAAGGGAATATATACACACATACACCTATGGCTTCAATTATCTAAAATATGCCTACCTGCCACCCCTCAAGCTAAGTTTAACATGTCTGTGCTCCACTGGTTGGCATTTTTTTTGTGGCAGCAGGTCACATCTTGCTAATATGATTGCCCCTGGCTGTACTCTGCATAACAGTCATGGGAGATTATCATTGTTTCATCTGTAGAAAATATATTTCTAATGTGGTTAAACATTTGGCAGGAGATTAGATACTGTTTTGTTTCCTGCTTTTGCTCTTTCTCTCTCCCTCCTTCCCTGATCTAGAAACTAAGGTTCCAAGCTAATCACTCCAATTCAGTAACAAATCATTGAAATGGCAAAAAAAGACACACACACACACACACACACACACACACACACATACATACACTGTAAACTGTGACCTCTGCCCAAACTTGCATTTCTGAAGCAGAATCAGCTTAATCTAGTTTCCCTTTCACTCTTTACAAACTACTTTCTCTTTCTCTTCCATCCCTTGACTATAAACCAGTGTGATAGTCGTTGTGTGTGGTTGTGTGAGTGTGCATAAAAAAAAAAAATTATGTTGGCACACACATTCAGAGTGATCATGGACCATTAGTCCTAAGTGGACTGCCACCACAGGTTTTGAATTGCATTTAAGTCCGAAAACTGAGATGACCAATGTAAAGCGTTGATTCTGTTTTACTGCACCCAATTCTGTGTTGATTTTTTTATTTGTTGGGATTAATTGTCTTGTTGAAAGCAAGCAAGGCTCATCTCCAGATAAGCCTTAATTTTTCTAAAATGTAAGCAGATTTTGGACTCAAAAGGTTACTTACACGGTACTTACTGGAATTCATTATGCCACTGATCTTAACAGCCCCTGGACCGCTACTAGCAAAACTGATCCAAAGCATAAATTATGCAACATCATATTTTATTGTGGGTATCAGTTGCTTTTCATTGTTTTCAGTCCCCTTTTGTCACCAAACATGCCAATGAGTCGCATGGCAAAAAACATAAATTGTTTTCTCATCTGACCATAACACACAATTCCAAATGTTGTTTGAAAACACTTGGCTAAGTTCAGACACTGCAGTCTGTCAGATCAGTAAGGGCTTCTTACTTGTTGACATGAAGGTGGTGTCTAACAATTAATATTTGGACATTATAAGTCCAAGATTCCACAAGCACTGGCAGTTCTGAAGCTGTGATCTTTGGATTCTACTTTCCCTCCCTCACCATCTTCCTCACTGTGTGTGGGGGAAGTATGCACATGCATCCACTTCTTGGCATACTTGCCACTTTCCTGGTTTGACAACATGAGGACCAAAGAAGTGGCAGTGCATGTCCAGATTGCCCTCATAATGCAAATAAATCTGAATGTATCAAAAAAGGTTTATGAACATCCGTAAGAAGTGGTTTTTCGCTGTTTGTCTTGAGATAAAGAAAAACCTCATCTCTACAGTGGCTTGTTTTCCCCCTCAATGGCAGAGAATCACCAGGGAGGATAGCAGCATCTGATGATGTTTATGGGTTTCAGACTTCAGGCAGTTATGGAATGCAAAGGATTTGTGGGATGATTATTTAAGTGTATGTAATTTTGTCCCATTATTTGTGGTCCCTTAAAATGGGGTGAACAATACAAAAAAGCCTGTAATTCCCACATAATTCACAGTTTATGGATGTAAATACAGTTAAAGTTGACAGTCTGAACTTTGACTTGCTAGTCGATTACATTGTGCTCCAAAGTTTGCATACCCTTGGATTATGGGTAATACATGTACCATTTGTAAAGAAATCATGAGTGAGCAGGCAAAACACATGTCTTTTATTTCTTCTGGGATTCACATTCAAATGTAGGTCATAACAGAATGGCACAGTCGAAACAAAACATGGCAACAAAGAAAAAAAGAACTGACCCTTTTTCAAAAGTCTGCCTACCCTTAGTTAGCCCCCTTAAGCATCAATGACAGCGCACAGTCTTTTGTAATAGTTGTATATGAGGCCCCCGAATTCTTGCAGGTGGTATAGCTGCCCATTCGTCTTGGCAAAATGCCTCCAGGCCATGCAAAGTCTTTGGTCATCTTGCATTAACTGCATGTTTGATATCTCCCCCGAGTGGCTCGATGATATTAATATCAGGAGACTGATGACCACTCCAGAACCTTCACCTTTTTCTGTAACCACAAGGGGGTTTTAACTTGGCCTTGTGCTTAAGGTCATTGTCATGCTGGAATGTTTAAGAGTGTCCCATGCGCAGCTTTCGTGCAGAAAAATGCATATTGTCTGCCAATATTTTCTGATAACATGCAGCATTCATTTTGCCATACATTTTCACAAGATTCCTTGTGCCTTTAGAGCTCACACCTCCCTCAAAACATAAGTGCGCCACAACCATGCTTCACAGTAGGGATGGTATTCTGTTCACTATAGGCCTTGTTGACCCCTCTCCAAACATATATGGTTGTGACCATAAAGCTCTAGTTTGGTCTTGTCACTCCAAATTACAGTGTGCCAGATGCTGTGAGGCTTGTCGAGGTGTTGTCGAGCATATTGTAAACATACTTTTTGGTGACAGTGGCAGGCAGTAAAGGCTTCTTCTGAACAATTAATCTGAAAGTTTTGGCTGAAATCTTTCTTGTTCTACCTGATGTTGGCTTGGTATCAAGAGCCATTAAATAATTGATTGAACATTACTGACTGGCATTTGAAAGGCTTGAATATCTTTTTATATCCTTTTCCATCTTTATAAAGTTCCATTACCTTGTTACGCAGGTCTTTTGTCAGTTATTTTCCACTACCCATGGCTCATTATCTAGCCTGCTTAGTGTGAGAGCTAACAAACTCAATGACTATTTATACCCTGACACTAACTGGAAGCCACAGATGTGGGAAATTCCCCTTTAATTGCCATTTTCACCTGTGTGTGTCACCTTGTATGTCTGTAACAAGGCCAACCATTCAAGGGTATGTATAAATACTTTTGATCAGTGCTGATTTCTGTTCATCATCATCTTCATCCGCTTATCCATTGTCAAGTCGGGGGGGCAGCTGCTCCAGCAGGGGATCCCAAACTTCCCTTACCTGAGCTACATTTGCCAGCTCCGACTGGGGTATCCTGAGGCGTTCCCTGGCCAGTGTCGAAATGTAATCTCAACACCTAATCTTGGGCTTACCCTGAGGTCTCCTCCCAGCTGGACGTGCCTGGAACAGGGGGGCATCCTTACCAGATGGCCGAACCACCTCAACTAGCTCCTTTCAAAGCAAAGGAGCAGTGGCTCTACTCAGAGTTCCTCACGGATGACTGAGATTCTCACCCTATCTCTAAGAGAGACGCCAGCCACCCTTCTGATAAAACTTATTTTAGCCGCTTGTACCCACGATCTAGTTGAACCAGCCTTCATGACCATAGGTGAGGATAGGAACAAAAATTGACCGGTATATCAACAGCTTTGTCTTCTGGCTCAGCTCTCTTTTCGTCACAACGGTGTGGTAAAGCAAATGCAATACCGCTCCCCCGCTTCGATTCTCTGGCCAATCTCCAGCTCCATTTTTTCCTCACTAGTGAACAAGACCCCAAGATACTTGAACTCCCTTACTTGGGATAAAACCTCATTCCCTACCTGGAGGTGATTTCTGTTATCATTATGATTTATAAAGGAGCCAAACAACTGTAGCCACGTTTCCACCAAAAATGACCATGACCTGTGAGTCCCAGGAACTGTTATTCAAGGAACTAAAGGGTACCATCAGCCCATATTTGTGTGTGTTTCCACTGTGGTCTAAAGACCCATAAAAATTAGGCAAATTAATCCACAGACGTATGTTCTTACACTGATGTATGCATCATATGCTTTACACAGCAACAAACAGGCATCTTTATTATGTATGTGACACTGGAACATCACAGCAACCAAGGAGGATATTCAAGTTATGTTGATCATGATTTATTTATCTGCAAAGGTGGTCACTGTGTCAACGGTGACAAGCCGAGCAGTTGTAGCATGTTGGATACAAAATGCCTGAAATGTTCAAAGTTACAATACAAATAAAATGAATGGATTTCACGAGTTATCACCGGGATTGACCATGAGATGACTGAGATGAATTTGTGCCATCGCGCACAAAGAACAAGAATGGTGCGATTTTTTTTGTAAGCCTATATACGTTTAACTAAATCACAATTGGGAATAATGTTTTTTCGTGAACTACATCGACTTATTATTGACACATTTTTGTGTGTGATTCAGATATGCGAGTATTGCAGAATGCATTGTGTTTCTCCATACGTTTGGGTAAACCAAATAACAACGGAGTGGTGGGAATCCGTGGTTCCAACTTTCACAGAGGCCCAGTGGATAAAGAATTTCCGTATGTATAAGGGCATGTTTCTGTACCTGTTTCTGTACCTGCAACCATAACTGCGGAGACATGACACAGCTGTCCTGTAACCATTCAAAAAAGGATCGCCATTGCACTGTGGAACCCTACGACCAACTCAGAATACAGGAGCATTTCTCATTTGGAGTCGGTATTACATTGTTCTGTGTAACCTCTCTGAAATGAATGGTAATGAGTACAGAGAAGAATGGGGTGTCACTGCATTAAACCAGCCTGACAGGACACTGCAATCCACTGCAGAGCTAAATGGGCTTGAAATATGTACAGGTCTTAAGTACATCATTAGACCTGTACGTGCGTGTAGGCCCTTGGGCCACTACAGTACACTTTGTTTTACATGTTTGTTCTTTCTGTTGTGATGTAATAAATATTTCAGCAGTGAGCAAGACAGTGTGTGGGAGTTCTTCTGTTTTCAGATTTACACAAACAGCCACTATACACATGTATTTTGTTCCACAACTATTTATTCATCTGCAAAAATGTAGGTGCAAAATACAAAGAGTTCTGTAAACTGGCAGCAATCTGGGTAGTTGTATTGAAGACTTAGATATGGCAATAACATAAGTGTGAACTAGCAGCAATTAGTCAAATTATTATTGAATATTCTAGATGCATGATTGTAATATGCTTATGAATGGTGGCATAGCAAACTATAACTTTGTAGTGAGAATTTAAAAAATATAACAAGAAAATAAAGCCATAATATACATAACTGTACATGCTTAATGTACATAACACGGTTTCTTCAGTGAGACTTGAGGAACGCCAACTCCTGACTCAGTAGCAGCTGCATATACTGCTCTGCTCCTTGTTGCAGGATGGTCCGGTTAGCGTTGTCCATGTCCCTCAGCGCGTCAAGGTTGTCTGTCTCTCATTTCCTCTTTCATAAGAAGAAAAATAACAATCACTACAACAAATGTATTATACATAAGCACATTTGGCATAGCCAACAGCAGTTTTGAAAAATATCTTCTTGTACTGAATAAACATTAGCCTACATGATGATGTCTGGTCGAATTTCATGAATTGCAACTTGAATTTCCATACATTAAATGTTTAAAGTAATTACCTCCATACATCCCTATAAAAAATAGGGAGTGGCTGATAATAGGGGGACATTAGCTAGGCTAACATGATGTACCTGTAGCTAACGTTAGTTTTTGTCTACAGAAACAAGAGCATGACTAACAATAACATTACTGATATAGAAATCAATTTATCATGACTTTTCCAAAACAACATTATAGCATCTAACATGCATCATGTAAATCATTATGTGATTTACCTTAAACCAACTGGTTATTCAGTTTGTGTCTTCCACCATGGCTTCCAACAACACTGCAGCCAAGTTAATCGTCAACGCCGGCCAGTGACCCAGCAATGCATTTAGATGGTCAAACTACTAGGGCCACCAGTCAGAGCTGCTTCTGTTATTTTGATCCTCGATCTTCTTGTAGTCTTGTTTAAATTTTTTAGCTTATCCCGGCACTGTTTCCCAAAGTGAAAAAAAGTTTCAACACCTTATTATTATGGATTGTCATTTCCAATTCCCGCTTTAGTTGGTCCTCAGCATGAACACAATAAGGCCTGAACATTGTTGTCAGTCCATCTGTCATTTGATTTCTTCTAGAAAAAAAAGTTATTCTGTTGGTACGCATAATTAACTCATTTACCACGCTGAGGACGCCTGCACACAAATTTAAAAATGGCAGTTAAAAAACTCTACAACTACTTGACCAAACAGAAATGTTCAGCACCGCAAGCCCCACATCAAAATTTCTGGTTCTCTGGGAAAGTCCTACCTCCCAAGCAGTGACTGTGGGTAAAATGTAATTCCTAGTTCCTATTATGTATGTTACAAATGGGATAAATAGTTGTGCAATGAGGCAAATTCAAGTACAAATGGCAATTCTTAATGTGCAATCAAGGCAAATCGAAGGAGTAGGGTAGCATGCGCAACTGAAATGCAGGGATAGCAGCAATGAGGTTCCTGAGGTAGACATGTACATGTAACAGCTGAAAACTTCCTTATCAGACTTTGCAATGCAATGTGAAGGGTTGTGAAGCGTCCCTGATGATGCTGTGTGCCCTATGCAGACACTGCTTGTGCTGGAGGTCAATAATGGCTGGGAACTGAGCACCGGTTTTCACCACCCGTTCCAGGGCCCTTCTGGTCGTTCACGGAGCATCCGCCAAAACACTGTGAGGTGCAGTTCATTAGAATGCTCTCGATTGTGCAGTGGTAAAAGTTCCCCATGACTTTGGAAGATCGGCGGCCTTCTTCAGCCTCCTCAAAACGTTTTAACCAGGGTTGAGGTGCTGAGGGCCCAGGAGAGGTCCTTTGGGATGTGAACACCCAGTAATTTGAAGCTGGACACCTCAGTGCCAGAACTGAGGCGCGACTGCAGACTTTAGACTTCCTGTAATCCACAATATGCAGCCAGCCACTTGACCTCCCTGTAAGCTACCTCATAATTTTCTCTGATCAGGCCTACCACCGTGGTGTCATCTGTGAACTTGACGATGGTATTGGAACTATGTACAGGGATGTAGTAATGGGTGAAGAGGAAATACAGGAGGGGGCTCAGCACGCAGCCTTGTGGAACACCACTGTTCAGGAACAGGGTGGAGGAGGTGAAGTTGTCTAACCTGACAGACTGAGGTCTGTTGGTTTGGAAGTCCAAAGTCTAGTTGGAGAGAGAAGTGCTGATCCCTAGGTCATGGAGTTTGTTGACAAGCCTAGAAAGGATGAACGTGTTGAATGCTATGCTAAAGACCTGTTAGACCGGTAGGCAAACTGGTAGTTATCCAGTATTGGGAGGAGGCAGGACTTAAGGTGGGCCAGAACTGCGCCATTCGACGCACTTCATGATTGTGGGGGTGAGTGTGATAGGTCTGAAGTCATTCAGGTTAGACGCAGTCGACTGCTTTGGCACTGGCAGAACAGTTGCAGTCGTGAAGCACATGGTGACAATCGCCTAGGCCAGTGACAGTTTGAAAATGTCAGTAAAGACCTTGGCCAGCTGCCAAGCACAAGCTCTGAGCACACGCCCGGGTACACCATCAGGACCAGCAGCCTTGTGAGCATTCACCCTCCTCAGCGCAGACAACCCAACTGCGGTGGAAAATCTCATCTGAGGGGGAGATTGTTTGGGGGGAGTTCAGCTTTTATGTCTGGTTCTTTGTTGTCCCTGTCGAAGTGACCGTAGTACCTGATAAACTCGTCAGTGAAGGAGACGTTGCTGGCTGTGGGTGTAGGGTTCTTAGGCTGGTAGTCTGTGATAGCTTAGATGCCCTGCCACGTGCACTGGGGTTTGGAGTTGTTGTTGAAGTGCTCCTCAATACGCAGATAGTGGTTATATTTAGCCATCTTTATGCCCCTTTTCAGGTTGGCCCTGGATGAGCTGGAGGCCTCTGCATCGCCGGATCTGAATGCAGTGTCCTGTGCCTTTAGCAGTTTTCAGACCTCTGTTCATCCACAACTTCTGGTTTTGGGAAGGTCTTTATTAGTTTATGGGTGGTGACATTGTTGATGCAGATGTTAATGTAATCCAGAACATAAGCATATGTTTCAAATCCAGTGTGCTTGAGTACAGAGCCAAATTTTTTTTTTCACTGTCCAAATACCTATGGACTGCACTGTATTACAGGGGACCAGAAGGTAAGAGGGCAAACAGTTCTTACTGTAATACAGAACTACAGGTAGAAGCTTTGATTTGTGCAGTGTTTATACGATATCGTTTTTCGAAGAATATCTAGGGATGCATTAATGCTAGTGCCTTTTCGAGGGAATCACCGCTATAGAAATAGTGAAAGATGGGTCAGGTGAAAATCAACCACTAGTTTATTCTCTCTTTAAATGGAATGAAAACTGATTTATTTTAAACCTAAATGTTTCTCACCCCTTCATGCTAAAATAATTTCCCTCTGCTCTCTCACTCACTGCAGGAGCTTCAGACCCTGGAGCGTTCTAACTCATCTCTGGAGAAAGAGATCGCTGGTCTAAGAAGAGAGTTCCAGCATTACACAGTTACCTTGGAGCAACACCAACCTCTCTGCCGCCTCAAACCGTGCCCTATTCCTCAAGATGCCCCTGGCTGTCCGATCCTGCCCTTGTCCAAGAAATCTTTTTTTCCTGTGACTACCCCTGGACCTTCTGTGAGCCTGCAAAGTAGCCAAGGCTCTCTTATTACAACAGAGACTGGAGGGCAGAGAATGTATTCACCTGCCCCTTCTCCTTCGTTGTCACTGGTGTCTGCTTTCACAACTATTCCCTCAGCTACCCATGTGACAAATAATAACCCTTACCCTATACTTTCCTCTTTAATTACCTCAGGGTCTAGTATTGCCCCGCCAACAACCTTAGACTCCTTTATTGCCACACAAACTATTTCAAACCATCTTTCCCCAACAACTGACATTAGCTCTTATCTGGCCTCTTCTACACTGTCATCCCTCCCTATGACCTACCCTCTGAACTTGTCGACCCCAGCCAATGAACACCCAGTAGAGCTTTCCCTCTCTGACATCCTGGACAGTCCTGATTGGCTGTGTGCCCCTGAATCAACTACATGGTGCGGGTTCTAATGGAATCAGTCTGCCGCAAAAAATCTTAAGTTGGTCCAGAGCACAGGGCGTTTACCTGAACTGCCAAAATGGTAGTCCATTTCTGGATTACAGTGGAGCTGGCCTCTAGACACTGATCTAAAGTCAGTTTGGACCATTCTCACTCATTAATTAGGTTAGAATGAAATTGATCCTAGATCTGTGGTCAAGGGTCCACTTGGAGCTGTGAACATATATTAATATATTTTGACTTTATGAATGTAATTATTCAACTTTCTAAAATGTTTATTTTTTTATTGTGTCTATAACCTCTTAGCATTATATTTATACTAACCTGGTATGATCAGTTGAGATGGAGGTGATTTTCTGAATGCAATATTGAACTCTAAAATCAATGAAAAATAATATTGATATTGTGCCAAATAAGGGTTTATTGGTTTGTAAAGCTTTGATACTATTTACTCTACACTGTAAAAACCTTTTTTGAAGGTTCAATAAAGAATCATGCTCATAAAGGAACCCTTAAATGAGAATGTAATGTTTATGTTAGTGATATTGTTCTTTAAGTTTATAGAATTTATAGATCTTGTAGTGCTTTAGTTAGGTGGTGAGAATGCAGCCGTGTAAAGTGACAGAGCTTAAATCACAATGGAAAAAACTGAGTATACTACAATGTGCATGTTGAAATGTATTTATACATATTACATACAGTATATGTAAACATAGAGACATAATTTGTAAATGAACAATTATACATAAACTTGTCATAACACAAAATAAAACACTACCCAAGGAAAGCCTTTTCAACACATACATTTATTTTCTCCTGATAACACTTTACAATACATGTACATTGTTAAACATGATTTAACATGCTAATTAACATTACCTAATAAATTTATAGATCATGATAAAGTGGCGAGAACAAGTATTTGATACACTGCTGATTTTGCAGGTTTTCCTACTTACAAAGCATGTAGAGGTCTGTATTTTTTATCATAGGTACACTTCAACTGTGAGAGACAGAATCTAAAACAAAAATCCAGAAAATCACATTGTATGATGTTTTTATAATGAATTTGCATTATATTGCATGACAAGTATTTGATACATCATAAAAGCAGAATTTAATATTTGGTACAGAAACCTTTGTTTGCAATTAGAGATCATACGTTTCCTCTATTTCTTGACCAGGTTTACACACACTGCTGCAGATGTTCTATTGGGTTCAGGTCTGGAGACTGGCTAGGCCACTCCAGGACCTTAAGATGCTTCTTACGGAGCCCCTCCTTAGTTGCCCTGGCTGTGTGTTTCGGGTCGTTGTCACACTGGAAGACCCAGCCATGACCCATCTTCAAGGCTCTTACTGAGGGAAGGAGGTTGTTGGCCAAGATCTCGCGATACATGGCCCCATCCATCCTCCCCTCAATACGGTGCAGTCGTCCTGTCCCCTTTGCAGAAAAGCATCCCCAAATAATGATGTTTCCAACTCCATGCTTTACGTTTGGGATGGTGTTGTTGTGGGTGTACTCATGTGGAGTTTAGACCAAAGAGCGGGTGGAGTTTAGACCAAAAAGCTCTGTTTTTATCTCAGACCACATGACCTTCTTCCATTCCTCCTCTGGATCATCCAGATGGTCATTGGCAAACATCAGATTGGCCTGGACATGCGCTGGCTTGAGCAGTGGGACCTTGCGTGTGCTGCAGGATTTTAATCCATGATGGCATAGTTTTTTACTAATGGTTTTCTTTGAGACTGTGGTCCCAGCTCTCTCCAGGTCCTGCCGTGTAGTTCTGGGCTGATCCCTCACCTTCCTCATGAACATTGATGCCAGACGAGGTGAGATCTTGCATGCAGCCTCAGACCGAGGGAGATTGACCGTCATCTTGAATGTTCGGCTTTCATCCCCATCGATGGTCAGGTGGCCATGTTCTCAGATAACGAGCCTCCCTGCCCTCTCCTGTACCTTTGACCATCTGACTACCCGATGATGACCAATGCCTTTCCTCCACCGGTAATCGACCCCTGCTTGGATCACAACTAAGAGACCGCCTGTTGAGTCTCTGTTGATTCAATAAACACTTTGACCTACTCTGCCTCTGTGTTCGCTTTTGGGTCCCCGCTTGCTCGCCGGTGTGTCAGCTGCTAATCTCTTCAGGGTAGTTAAAAGTCAAATGTAATGCTTTTTAAGACCTTGACAAATAAAACTTAAGACCACAAATCATTTCTTAACAATTTATTAGAAATTGTATTGAAACATTTATTGAATTAACATATATTTAACAAATTAATATTGAGGTCAACAGACCTCAGCCATTCTACACCCCCCAACCATTTAAACCGTTTTGTAATACCACCCCAAACTGTCCTCAAGACATGTAGCGTAGCTCTGCTGCTCTCATTTGAATTTCACAGTCAAGGTCCACCAACTCCCTCTCTTTTCCTTGCATCTTTTTCTCATGGAATTGGATTTACTGATGAATTCTGCCATCTTAGTCCTTGCTGTGTTCTCAGCCTTTTCTGCAAGGTTGTCCGCATCCTTCTCTAGAGATTGGCATACATTTGTGATTGTGTTTCTTTCTTGCGTAGCTCTAGAAGCTCCTCTTCAGCACTTTTCCGTTTGCCTGTCTGTTATGTTTTGCCCTTTTTCTTCCTCTCTTCTTCCAAATGGATCCTGTTTGCTACTGAACACTAATTTAGCAGCTTTTTAGTTAGTGGCACTTTCACCACTCCACCACACACTCACGTAGTCACATATTAATATATGAGACTACAGTGTCCTTCTCTATATTAGGCTGTTTTCAATAATAAAATACAACACTTATGAAATGCTGAATTACTTGTTGATTGATAAGAAAACAATCTAAGTGAAAGATATTGAGGAGAGCAGGTCAATAACATTTAGGGAATGTGCCTTAGTCAAAGACATTGTGAGGAGTGAAGCGAGATGCAATTTAGAAAAGTTGCCCAAAGACTCCTTATGCTAGACATGTCCAACCACTGTGATGGATATTCCATTGATAGACACTCTTAAAGGAGTAAGATAGAGACAAAATTCTCTTGGCACAATTAACAGTTTATTTGCAAATAGAGAGGCGCATCAAACGCTTACAGAATAATCATTCGAGGAGCCTCTAAAGTAAATTAGATGAACAGCTCATATTTATTATGGTTAAAAGGGTGTGGCAAGATGCTACCCATTAATCTTAGGTTGCACAGGTAGGAGGGTTATCCCCCCTATCTTATCCTTCCTGCCATAATGTTTACTGTTTTGTTTACCTAAAGGGCCACCTGCCCCTACTGTCCCCCACAATCACATTCCTAAGGAACAAAGGACAGATACCCTTAATGGTTTAGCCAGTTGAGCAGATGGTCAGAGAACCTAATGATTCTCTGACATAATACAGACGCATGTCAAAACCAATTACCAGAGTTACATACCAAGTAATAGACAAGCAAACATGTCTCCAAAATACATTAGTTAAGAAATTGCCACAACACCACTTTGCCGCCAATTTAACACGGATGTCAAGGAGGGCAGATTTAGCAATGCAGGCTTGAGAGAGTGGGGACATTTTGGTCAGTTGTGTATAAAACGTGAAGCTTGAGTAAAGCCCATGCTGCTGCTGTGGCCAGACACAAAGGTTTCATGGACACTAAAATGTCTGAAAAAGGTGACATCATGCATCAGAACTTACAGAGACATTGGAGTCCAATGAAATAATAAAATGATTTTATGATAAACCTTGCTGTAATTTATCTTTAAGATGTCAACTTGCACAGGTAGGGTCTTCAAATAATGTTTCAAGGAAATGTAATTTGGGGTATGCTGCATAGATCAGACATCTATTTTAATTATTTGTAGCACTGTTTTTGCCGGACCGCGTAAGCGGTGCCGGCTAAGAAGAGCGAATATCTCACAGACTGAGTGAGTGTGTGAGGGAGTGACTGAGTGACTGACTGACTGAGTACCCCTTGTAAAATAGCATAGTGGTTAGTGAAGCGGACATGCAAACTATAGGTCCCTTGTTTGGATCTCCTCACACGCAAAGCTAAGTACGCATTATGAATTATTCCGTATAGACGGAAACTGCTGACTAAAACCTTAAGTATCTACATCCTGGAAAGGATTGTGAAACAAAACCCATTCAAAAATGTGGGGGAGATACACAAAGAGTGGACTGCAACTGGAGTCAGTACTTCAAGAACCACCACGCACAGACCTATGCAAGACATGGTTTCAGCTGTCGCATTCATTGTCTCAAGCCACTCTTGAACAAGACACAGCGTCATAAGTGTCTCGCCTGGGCTAAAGACAAAAAGGACTGGACTGCTGCTGAGTGGTCCAAAGTTATGTTCTCTGATGAAAGTACATTTTGGATTTCCTTTAGAAATCAAGGTCCCAGAGTCTGGAGGAAGAGAGGAGAGGCACAGAATCCACGTTGCTTGAAGTCCAGTGTAAAGTTTCCACAGTCAGTGATGGTTTGGGGTGCCATGTCATCTGCTGGTGTTGGTCCACTGAATTTTCTGAGGTCCATGGTAAACGCAGCCGTCTTCCAGGAAGGTTTAGAGGACTTTGTGCTTCCTGCTGCTGACCAACTTTATGGAGATGCAGATTTCATTTTCCAACAGGACTTGGCACCTGCACACAGTGCTAAAGCTACCAGGACCTGGTTTAAGGACCATGGTATCCCTGATCTTAATTGGCCAGCAAACTCAACTGACCTTAACCCTATAGAAAATCTATGCGGTATTGTGAAAAGGAAGATGCGATACGCCAGACCCAACAATGCAGAAGAGCTGAAGGCCACTATCAGAGCAACCTGGGCTCTCACAACACCTGAGCATTGCCACAGACAGATTAACTCCGTGCCACGCCGCATTGCTGCAGTAATTCAGGCAAAAGCGGCCCCAACTAAGTTTTGAGTGCTATACATGCTCATACTTTTGATGTTCATACTTTTCACTTGACCAACATTTATCAGTCTGTGTGGATTGACTGTAAACATTATGCAAGTTTCACTTTTTGAATGCAATTACTGAAATAAATCCACTTTTTGATGATATTCTAATTATATGACCAGCAACTGTAGGTGATGGTATATGGCCAAATTGCAATGGCTCTATCCATTGCTGGCAGGTTTTCCAGACAACAATGTGTTCCTTTTTTAAGAGCTCAAGAAATTTCCAGTTAATGTTGGGCCCATCCATTGACAGAGAGCGCATGTTGCTCAAATCCAGCCTTTTTACCTTCCCACACAATTGAAAATTCTCAATTAAATGTGCCATATCCACATGGATCTATTAGCCTAAAAACAATAATATGCTTCCTTATGTTGCTTAGTGAGATCAATCAAAAACACATGGAGAAGATCCCATAGTTATTTGTTCTACTAATGATTATTTATTGCTTAAATATATATATATATTTTTTCAGAATACGTATGTGCTAACTAACTGAACAAACGACAATACATAGGACGTGATGCCCATTACAGGTGGGCCCCACAAATCTTGTCCATACATCCTGTGCATACCTCCTGCTTAGAGTTGTCCATGTGACTGTCATAGGCTCTATGGATAGGCCAATTGACCATAGGTTGGAACATACCATACAGGGTCTTTTGTAGGATAAACAATTATTATTGGAGGGTATTAGACTTTGTAATGGTTGGTTATGACCACTGACATCCTCCTATGTGTCCTGGCATAAAAGATTGTGTAAAACATTTTAATTATTAGAGAACATGTAAGAACTATGGAATGTCAACATCTTGGACTCAGGCTGAATGAAGATGGTACTTCCCTGGCTGTTGGTGGCATTTATTTTGTTCATGGATCAAAAATTTACAGAATCTAACAGAATGGTGCCGTGACTATGGATTGATGGATTTGCACTCTGAATGGTGAGTCAAACCACTCTAAAAGAACTAGTCAGTTTAATGAACATGAGCACAATGAGAACATTAACACATCTGGAACCAAAAGACCTAGAAACGTTTTTTAGACAATAGAACCCTGTGGTAAGGTCTCACAAGAATTACGTTGACAATGAAAGATGTGTATTTAGTCTTAGTCCAGGAAATACCACAGGAGAAGCTAAATCTTTTTTTGGCTATTTTTTTTTGGCCATCTAGAAGTCCATGTTTTGGATGGCAAGTTGACACGTGTAGTAATAATTAAAATCTTCTAAAAGTATGGGGAATTAAAGAAAATGACATCTTTAAGTTAAAAACAACGTGGAACAAACTGAGACTGCTGCCCTGATGTTGTAATTCAGAGAAATGGCAAAATCATTAGCTGATGGCATCAAAAAGAGCTTGAAAATAGATGCCTGTTGACTGTCTTCTGAAAAAATATGCCAATGTTCCAGATTATTTTTTCAGAACTTCTAAGAAAGCCTGATGAATTACAAAAACAGATTGGTTGTTGATTGCGTTATCAGAAATTCAAGAATGGAATTATACTTTCCTCAGAGATGGCGTTGAAAGATCTTTGAAAGTGAAAGAATGTGTTGGACAAGTTGAAAAAAGGAAAGCAGGAAAAACATCTAAAGACACTCAAAGCCCATTGAAAAAGAAACCAGGATCATGTCACTATTGGGGATTCCCTGGCCATTGGCAGAATAGATTAGCAAGTAGAAGAACCAAAGAAAGAAGACAGGTAGGACATGAGACATTCCGCCTACATGCCAAGCAGAGGCAAGGAAAGATTTCCCATGTATGGAATTCCGGAACGAAAGACGGAGGAATTCCTGGCGATACCTGGAACTTATATGATTACTGATTTAGAATTTAAAATGCGTTTCCAAAAATTTTGCGTACCTAAATATTGAGTTGAGCTGGAACTTATCAAAGAAATCTGATACATTTTCTTGATAATGACCTGGCTTATCCAACTGAATATTAGTTTGAAAAGTACTGATGGTACAGTGTATGTAAAAAGTCTACACACCCCAGGTGTTTGTGATGTAAAAATATTTGACAAAGATAAATCATGTCAGAACTTTTTCACCTTTAATGTGACCTATAACTTGAACAATTCAAATGAAAACAAACTGATATCTTTGGGGGGGGCATATAAAACTCACAACTTGGTTGCATAAGTGTGCACACCCTTAAACTAATACTATGTTGAAGAACATTTTGATTTTATTACAGATATCAGTCTTTTTGGATAGGAGTCTATTAGCAAGGCACATCTTGACATGGCAATATTTGCCCATGCTTCTTTGCAAAAGTACTCGAAATCTGTCAGAATGCGAGAACATCTCCTGTGCACAGCCCTCTTCAGATCACCCCACAGATGTTCAATTGGATTCAGGTTTGGGTTATGGCTGGGCCTCCCAAAAAGAGAGAGAAAGAGTGAGCAAGCGCGTCAGGGGGGGAGGTGCGTGTTGCACTTACCATGCTCCCAATAAAGTCTTTATGCACTTCGATTACATTAAAGACCCATTCAGTTGCTACAAGCAATTCATTTGAGAAAAAAGAAATGGCCAAACGGCAAAAGAAGTGGAATAAATGATTATGGAGAGCGAGGATAATGAAACATTCAAACAATTAAAATTATCAGGACAGAATTTACCTATTTGTAAAATAGGGTAAATGTAGCCTTAATGCAATTCAATGGTTTATTATTATTTTGCACTGTTTTATTGGAATTACAAGGCCTATACAATAACTTCATATAACGGTACGGTAGCCAGTTGTCAAATGTGCGCCTATGCTGTGTTGTGTAGTGTCACCTGTGGATATAACCAGCCGAAGGAAGACTGGACACATCCGTGTTCTAATCACCACCACTTCCAGATATGGCACAAGTAGGGAACTCCAAAGGAAATAAAGGCAACCCCTATTCAAGACACTCCATAAAATATATCCTGGGTTAAAAAAAGAAGGGACTTCCATCTAGTGGAGGCATTTGGAAGTACAATATGACAGAACAGTTCAGTGACCCTATATGGGCATTTTCAATGAATATCCAAATTTTTTAGAACTAAATTGATGAGTGTAAAAAAAATGTAATGTTCATTTTATTATTATATACATTCAAAACCATTCAACTTGTAGTTATTCTTAACCCCTGGGCGTTTTCAAATTTCATGTAAAACTGCCTACCTATTATATTTTACTATTGTATTTCAATATAAAACCAAAATATGGGATTTTTTTCAATACATCCTTAATGTAGCTCAAGGTCAGCACAATACTAGAATAAATATCACTTAGTGGCCAAAATGTCAAGACACTGACAGGCAGATTTGGAAACCCTAGCCTGTCAGAGGATTAATGTTGCTGTAGGTTTCTTGGAAGCCTCCCTGACCAGCTTTCTTCTCATCTTTTCATCAATTTTGGAGTGACGTCCAGTTCTTGGTAATGTCTTCGTTGTGCCATATTTTCTCCACTTGATGATGACTGTCTTCACTGTGTTCCATGGTATATCTAATGCTTAGGAAGTTATTTTGTACCCTTCACCTGACTGATATCTTTCAACAATGAGATCCCTCTGATGCTTTGGAAGCTCTGTGCGAACCATGGCTTTTGCTCTGAGATGCAACTAAGAACATGTCAGGAAAATCCTATTAGAACAGCTGAACTTTATTTGTGATTAATCAGAGTCACTTTAAAGCAAGCACATACAATTAAGAAGGGAATGGGTTAATTTAGTATACAGTGTCTCAAATGGTAGAAAAAGAGGGGTGGCTATTTTATTTACTTAACTTTTAGTGGCCTTTAGTGCACAGAAGGTGATATGGGATAAATCAGGTTGGTATGTCATGGTGGTTGGGAATGTTGGAGGAACTGATGTATCCATATTGAATGTATATACTCTAACTGAGTAGTACCCAATGTTCGCTAACATCATTGCAGGCAATTCAAAAATAGTATTAATAAAAGGAGGGGACATCAATGCAGTGCAAGATGGGAAAATGGATAGGATACCCACTGAGAAGGGATAGCAAGGCCCCAAAACAAAAACCTTAAATGACTTTATGTCTGAACTGGGTCTTACAGACCCATGGAGAACTAAAAACCCAAAGGGGAGGGATATCAGTTTCTTCTCAAATGTACACAACAGCTATTCAAGGATTGACTTTTTCTGTCCCCTACAACAATACATGTATAAAGTAACAGATTGTTTCATTGAACCTATAACCCTGAGTGATCATGCACCCATTGTGTGGAAAGTAGATCTAGGTATGCACTGTTTTTTCAGATATTGGAGGCTAAATGTATCACTGCTGAATACGTCAGAAACAGTAGAAGACATAAGTAAAACTCTAAAAGAATATTTTGAGATCAATGATAATGGTGAAGTTAATCCTTCAATTCTGTGGGAGGGAGCAAAAGCAGTTATAAGAGGAAAAAACATACAGATATCATATAAAGTGAAGAGAGAGCGACTCAAGGAACATTTAAAATTGGAAAATAAAAGTAAGCTTTTAGAGACCACACAAGACCACAAGAACAAGTAACATTGCTACAGAACTTAAGGAGGCAAGAAAAGCCTTGGACAGACTCTTGTCATATAAAGCAGAAGGGGCTTTATGATTTGCCAGACAGAGATATTATGAGATGGGGAATAAAGCTAGCCGCCTTCTAGCCTTCCAACTTCACAAAGTTCAAGCCAATCGTACTGTCTCCCTACACTGATCTGTCACCCAACACCGAGTAAAACAATATCTCAACCCAAAGAGCTAGCAGATGCCTTTGCATCTTTCTTCCAAAACGTATACAAAGAGTCCAGATTAGAAACATTAGGATAGGATACTGATGCCTTCCTGACTGGTTTAAATCCGGTCATCCAAGTTTGACACGTACATTTGGCTGTTGAAGTTAATCAGGACATGATTAATGTAAGCCATCTCCACTTTCTTGACCCCCTATCCTACACACCCACCAACACACATTATTTTCTCTTTCAACACACAAAAACACATCATGGTGTCTTAGACACTTGATTTCCATCGTCTCCTCGGTTTCCACAACCTCTCAAACACATTGTCCTTCGTGCCCATATGCTCTCCTCCCTCCACACTATCACACACTCACACACATTGTATTCTCTCTTTACAAACAATCTACACACTCCTCCCCCATTCCACACTCTTTAGTCCACACACATATTCCTACCCTACCCTCTACACCCTCCCTTCAAATACACTTGAATCACTTTTTAAACACAATTTCTTTCTCCACAGAAAAGCAATGGAGGTGCTGGCTTCGAGGTTGTTACCAGGAGTGATCAGACATGCTACGTCTGGGACAAGACCTTCGGGTAACACCTCCCCATGAACATCTGCCATCAGATGTGAAGCTCTTGCTCCAGGAGTGGACATGAATCCTAACGCCATGGATGTTCGTCCAGTGGAATCAGCCCGATTTGGCATGGGGACAATGTTATCCACTAAGGAACGGAGATGAGACTCACCAACACACCAGGAAAAACTATAAGGGAAGAAAGTTGGAGATTTATGCCAATATTGTTTTGAAAATATTTGCCCATCCTTAAACCTTCATAGTAAATTACAAATGTAACTAATATGGGGCATTACATCTCAGAACCTACATCAAACAACATGCAATATAAACAATGATATACTAAATGATAACAGGCTAAGCAGTACATACAGTTAATCAAACAAGTTACTCACTTTTTACCCAAGATGACCTTCAGTCTTGACAGTTGGATCTTATGACGCTTAGGATAAGGATTGTTTCCCGAATGTGGCCAATTATTTGCTGCATGGTGTGAGCCAAACCGGTACAACATTCCTGTCATGACTGAAAAGTCTATATTATTTACAACTCTCTAGAACAAGAACATTCGCTTGGAGACAAATAGATTACAGGCCTGCACAATGTTGGTCCTGCAGGGGAAAAACACTTCTGTGTTATGTTTCTAAAATCAAGTTAGAACTTAGGCTGATTCAACTGCACTCAGATGGTATCCCTGGTCAGAATAAGTCATGAAGACCTGGGTTTTGGCACTACGGGACCAACATACACCACAGCCATATGCTGTAAATTTGGTAAAATAGAGAGATGTCCATGGTGCTTTGAAGAGTCTCAGCCATTTAGCCCTCAGTTAAAAGGAGTTTAAATGTAAAAGATCCAAGTAAGCCAATAAGGAGGCGGTGAATAATGATTTTTTCAGCCTCTGCATTTTGACAATACCAATTAATAAGAATTTATGCTCAGGCCAATACAATATGCATACCAACATAAATCAAACAACAACACTAACAAATTGAGAAGAAATGGCCAACCTGATAAAGAAACAAGTCTCTTCAAAAGTTGCTGGGGAGATTTTTACAACGGTGATTCACTACAAATGTAGGCAGATCCCAGCAGAGTCCAAACAAGGATTGTCTGCAAATGTGGTTGTTCCTATTTACCTGGTTAATAAGACACACCTTCCCATTTTACATGCCTATCAAATGAAAGATTTGTGAACGAGATGCTACCTGGCAATTGAAAGGAAGATTGGGGTAACAATAGCACAAGTTCATTTTATTGTTAAATGTTCTGCAAACAATTCAAAATATTAAAAAGAAATTGAAACATGAAGCAGAAGTAACAAATACATTTCTAATAAAAGACAATTTGGACAGATGCTGACTAGGGAGCTAGATTTTGCATAATTTAGTTCAACAGGTAATTACACTACATGTTGCAAGATAGCTTGGTACTACATACTGTAGCAGATTTTGGTAGTTGTAATTAAATTACATGTTGGTGTTCGCAGTAGTTAAGTAATATTTGTACTGATCTGATGTGGCTAAAACTGGAACAACCACAACAATTCTTACAAAGAAAGTATGCAAACATTCCCTATCTTATTGAGTATCCTATTCACACATTAAACAATAATTGTATATGTTTAGAGACAAATACGTAAATACTATTTTCACAAAGTAAAACAATTTGGTCACGTTAAACAATTATGTTATAGTTGGAAGATTTTCATAAAAAAATGATTTAGCTTATCTAAAAAGTATAAAACTGTAAACAGTCTTTGGGCTCACCTACATGTCTAAAGGTGGTAAAGCAGGCTAATGACTGGTTAATGTAAGTCATTGACAACTACTTATGATTGTTCGCTGAATTGTAAAGTAATCACCAAGTAATGCAGTGTTATCACATCCATTAACACAAGGAATAATGGATCTAAACTGATGGCCATTCAGTAATTTGGAATGTGGCCAATGGCATGTTAAATTACCAGCAACAATTGCAAATACACAGTGCCCTTTGATTTATTTGCACATAATATAGACTTTACTGAACCTTTCCTACAATACATTCACTGCGGCGTATAGAACCGTTTTTTTCCATTGGGCAATACGTATTTCATATCCATTGAGCTACATTGTAGCCACTGAGATGGGTGGAGTAAAATGCCAGCAACAATAGCAAATACACAGTGCCCCTTGATTTTTTTGCAGATATTTACTCTATAGACTTTCCTGAACATTTCCTACAATGCAGTCACTGTGGTGTATTGAGTCGTTTTTTTATAGGGCAATATATATTTCATATCCAATGAATTACATTGTGGCCAATGGGATGGGCGAAGCAAAATGCCAGCAACAATTGCAAATACACAGTGCCCCTTGATTTCTTTTGCATATCTTCACTCTGTAGACTCTCCTGAACATTTCCTACAATACATTCACATGCAGTGTATAGAATAGTTTTTTCTGTATTAGTCAATATGTGTTTCATATCTACTGAGTTAAATTGTGGATAAAGAGGGTGTGGAAATGATTGTGTTGCTAGATGTAGCCACACCGTTCCTCATGATTTGACAGGTTTGTATTACACTACACACTCTCCTGAACAGTTTTCTTTGTGGAATATTCAATAGTTTATGAGCAGCGAGGCAATATTTGTTTCATATTCATTCATTGGCATTTTCTGAATTTTAATACCAAATTTTTATTGAATTTATTCTTTAATATGGTCAAACATGAATTGTTTTCAATGTTATGAGAGGTAAATTCTCTTAAACAATTAATAAACTCTATTTATGTCAGTTTTCAAGTAATATGTTGGTCTCTTTTATTTTGAAAAATTCCTTATTTTCGTGACCCGGAAGTGATTTATTTAATGTTGCTCACAAGACGCTGGTCAATCTTTCACCCACAGCAACCACTGTCTTCAACCCCTCACCCAGAACTGCCACCACTAAATGCAAAGGTAGATGAATAGTTTATATTTGCTGTACCATATAAACACACAAACTTTAGGAATCGTATATACTGTATTGGATTGAAGCAGTCTTTTAGGGTTGTATCAATAAATACAACAGAATATGTTAAAAATATGACCCCTGTTTATTAGAAATGTCTGAGATCTTTCTCAGGTCTTTTCAGGGGAAAAGGGAGGCTTGCGAACCCATCATAACGAGTCACTCCCAAATTGCAGTGTTTTCATTTTTATGTCCTTACCTCTCTTGCAACTGACTCCAAAAGGAGTTGACGAGCTAAGGCTTTGCCAGGAAGGGCAAGGCATGCAAATTGTGTCATTGCCAGAAGATGCAGCTCATGATCAGATAAGATGCAGTAGTGTTTCATGCCAAACCATTACTTTTCTGTATATTAGTCATAAGTCCACATGCAGTTTTCCATACCCACTGATTAATCACACATTGAAAATACTTCTTTTATACATCTATTTGTCTGTAGATGTTTAGATTAAGTTTAGTCAAGGACCTAATTCAAGGTCGAAAAGTGGAAGTTTAGTCCAAGTCTAGTCTTAGGCTTTCTTTCAACATCTTTTCAGCTACTACATAGATGTTTATCAGATGTTCAATAAGCGTCTATTTTAGACATTTAGACACTACTAAACTTTCAGTTTTCAACTTATTTTCACCAGTGTTTAGCTTTACCACAAATTATATTTCTTTTAATCATGGACTAAATAACACAGACGCTGTATCATAGTGAATTTATATTCATTCAAAACATAATCTCTGGAAATATTAGAAAATGAAAATACACAGAAAACATTGGATAACATAAGAAAAACATAAACTGAACAAAAACACAACACAAGGGGAAAAAAACACTGCATGCCTTATTTGTTTCCTCATCTCAGAAATCAGGTCACCTGGTAAGAAAAAAAATCCCAAGTTGAATGACTGTAAACAAGTGCATTACACAAATAAACAGAAAGCTGAGCATATCCTTTTTCCTGGTCTTCAACTATTTTGAATAAGTAATGTTAGAATGCTGTCATAAAAATTTGTGGTGGATGGCATTCTTAATAAGCTTTTACCCCCTTAAAAATTAATGTTGGGAAAGTTGTTTATTGCCAGGATAGTAATTTAACTACGTCTGTGGTAAATGTGGGGTCAAGACGGCATGGCAGATGTGTGTTGTCAGGTTTAAAAACTGACGGGTTGCAATAAAGTCTTCAGAGGTATGCTAGATGCCATGTGTGATATTATCATAGTGTATGATTTTGTAGAATATTATATTTGATGGACAGTACAAGAGTGACACTGTATGTACTTAAAGTTATTTGGTAGCCCCCACCACCAGTTCAGGCTGTGGCCTTCTTGAAATGGTCAGACATGTCTGTCTGTCTTGGAAGTATTCAATAATTGTTGGCACAGCATCTTTTATGTAAAAAAAAATAACATCACGTGTAAAAAATATATATTCACTTCACCCTCACTGTATCCTGTAAAATGTCAATATTTACAATGCTTGTGATAAATTTGTCACAGAAATCAACATAGATTTGTTGTAAATGGGTTTAAATAAATAATGAAGGTGAAAGGTGAAATGATGTATTCTTTGAAAAAGGCATGGAGTGCAGTGTGTAGCATTATATTATGCTGATGACTGGTTGTCATTTATGCAGAACTGATCATGTACAGTGGCATTTATCAGGTTGAAGTGATTTTAAGCAAACCTCCAAGAAAAAAGAATGTTAGGATAACAATATGAAAACGTTCTCTCCCGAAGCCCAGTGTCAGATGAAATCAATTTGTTGTAATCAACAGTAATTTGACAGCAATGTTTGTCGTGTTACTGTTTTTTTATAGATATCATAAATACTCGACCCATAGTACCCTAAACTCAAGAGCCTGAATGGATCCTGGATGTTTTACAAGGTTTTAGGTAAACACACCTACTGAACTAAAAATAGCACTTCAGTCATGTTCTTTTAGTCTTTGAGATACATTTGTCATACTCTGGTGCATTGATGTAGTTGGCACCAGAAACTTAAATATGCATAACTTTGAACCAATTGGAGAATTAGGAATTAATGTGCTGCCATTATGCAGTTAAATGTATTCTGGCTGCACCCTTCTCATGTCATTAGCAAACACTTCTTCAGTGTTAACTGATGTTGCAGGTGGAAGTGGATGAAGGCAGATGACTAGTTTAAGCCCCCACGTGGAAGGCTACACCGCCCCACAACTGAAGAGGGCATCAAACGGTGGAATAAAACATGCTGTACATAGCCCCATTACAAGGTGAATTAGATGTTGCCCCCCCTTACCAAAAACGCTTCATACTTTTTGAAAATGCCAAATGCAACCTGTAAAGATTGTCACAGGAGGCGATGCCAATACATCTTTTGGCCCTTCATGTTGACAGTTGCAAAGACAACGTCAAAGACTTTCAAATAAGTTGTTTTCTTAGCTCATTTGGCCTTAAAAATAAACATTGAGTAACTGTTTTTTGTTGTTATATGTCCAGGACTCAAACTCAGACATTGATTATGTCTCCATGTATAACTCATCATCTGTTGTCACTGATGTCGTCACATCCTCAAAGTCCACATCCAACAATGATGAAAGTGCATCTTCTATAAAACCAGCTTGAAAATGTCATGCTGTTCATTTAATTTTCCTATCAATTCTTATTATAATTAGTTATTATTGTTATTGGTGGTGGTTGTGTCATTCGTCGAGTTTATGTTCTTGCCTGTTTTAAATATCTCAGCATATCCTAATATGTCACCCATATGCATCAACAGTTATCCTGTTCCACAGCTGGAGAACACACAGATTAACTTTAAACCAAATATTTTGGGAAAGTTTAATAAAAACGTCAGTGCTGCCTGCTGACACTGCCTTTAACCACATCAGATTTTATTTAATCCATTCTGTTAAAATGAATGCAGGTTCCACTGCTGCATTGTCCTCCATGGCTTCTTGCCCCATCTGTAGCCAGCTGTATTCTACACGTAGTTGGGAGAGGCATGCAAGTTTCTGCGGAGAGAGGTTGTTGTCTAAAATTACACATTACAGGTGTTTATAGGAGTAGCAAGAATAGCTCAATTATGACACTGTGCCAAACCAGATTTTTCCCCTGCAGCATCCCTGATGTCCATGATAATGCTGTAGCACCACTTCCATAAAGTACAGCAGCAAGCACATCAGCAGGTACATCAGAGGAAGGTAAGGTGGCACTTTTTTATGAATCTTTCCCTTTTTCCCAAATCTTTTCCCCTTTGTGCATCATGTCACACTTATGTCACTTCCAAATGCCTTTTTTTGCCTTTATGTTGTTCTGTTTGATTTGTGGTAAAGCTCAGTTTACCTACTGAACATATCTTTGCCGACGGGAAGACTGTCGCAGATCCCAAAATAGATGTTTTTATTTTCATCCAAGAGGTGCTACACAATTCTGAATAGTTCTGAAGAGAATAGTTTCGCACTTGAGGAAAGACTAGGAAGAACAGGACAGATCCTATGTGAGCTTCTATAAGCGCAGCAATGTGGAGTGGGCGTCGCCACTAAGATGCAGACTTGAAGGTGTGCTCTATGTCTTATTCATTGTGTCATATTGAAAATAATTACTGGTCCTTGTTTGTAAGTTTTTTTGGGGGGGATATTATGCAAACACTAGTAATACACTGCTCAAAAAATCCCAGTATAGTCTCAAGAACATGGAGGAGATACCAGGAGGCGGGCCATTTCACAAGGAGAGCTGGACAGTGGACCCTTGGTTCCTACTGGTGCAGGACAATGCCTGGCCTCATGGTGCCAGAGTGTGTAGGCAGTTCCTGGATGACGAAGGCACTGATGCCATTGACTGGCCCTGATGTTCCCCTGACCTGGGTCCTAATGAGAACCTCTGGGACGTTGCATCCGACGCCGCCAAGTAGCACCACAGACTGTCCAGAAGCTCACTGATGCCCTAATCCAGGTCTGGGAGATCCCCCAGCACACAATCTGCCGTCTAATCAGGAGAATGCCCATATGTTGTCAGGAGTGCATACAGGCATGTGGGGGCCAAACACACTACTGAGTCACATTATGAGTTGCCATGAAAAAATGCACACAACAGCCTGTAATTTCAATTGTTTACTTTGATTTTCAGTGTGAGTTTGAATCCAGCCCCCATCATTTCTTAACAAATTTCACAATGTTCAGTAAAGATTTTGGTCTATAATTTATTTTGTTCATCGAGACCTGATTTTTGTTCCCTTAATTTTTTAATGCTGTGTATATATTTTTTACGAACGAGGCTATTGCATTTTTAAATACTTTTAATGTGCTGAGTTGTCTCAATCTTTCCCATAGGCGATGCTGCTGTAGGACTAGCTGTTAACCGACATGTTATGTCAACAATGATGCTGAAGCTGAGAACTGGACTCAGCATCATTGCATCACTACCTTTATCTTGGTCAGTGTTTACAACACATTTCTAATTTAGAAGTAGTCATTTTTTGGCCTACTACAAAAATATAGCGTAAATAAAAGCTATCATGAATAAATTCTTTATCCAGGAAACGGTGCAATCACGAAGGTTTTGTGACGGTGGAGAGTGAGCCTGATGGCAGGGTGAATGAGGGGGCATTGCGTCTTGTATGGTGGTCCGGCGTTCCCTGGTCTCAGCCCAGCCATCACACATGTTCTGTGTGGTGGTTCCATTGATGCTGCTAAAGTCACGATCGAAGAGTTGTGACCTGATTTGGAGATCCTTGAAACAATCCAGCTGGTATGTTTGGCAACCTGTGTTTTACTCTACATTGTTTTACCAGAATGTGTTTGCCTTGTTTAGTGTTGTTAAGCAAAGATTAAAAAAATTGTGGAGAATTTCTGGAGCACTATTTCCTTTCCAACATTGAAAAATGCTAATATTCCTTTTAGGCTTGTTAGCCAAGGATTACTAAAGAATATTTGCACTACCTAATACAATTGGCTTATTTTCTAAAAGTTACATTGTGATCTGAAATGTTTATATAGGTCTGTAACATTGATTACTGAACAGCAGGGATGGGAAACTAACATCAGTAAGACCTGTGTTACTTGAAGATCTTATGACCTGTGTGACATTTTTCCCTTTTCTTCCTGCCTTTCTTTCCTGCCTTCATTCCTATCTATCTGTAGTTTACAGAAAACTCTGAGGTGAATAACATGACAGGGTTGTCAGCCTTTGCCTGGCGTGGGACCTTCTGCTTCCAACTCTAAACAACAAGAAGTGGCTCCATGACAAGCTGCTCCTGCATGCAGTAAAATTCCAGTCTATTTGCTGTGTTAAGGACTTTTACATTTTACATAATTTGGTCATGCTAATAATATTGATGTTTTCATTTATCCAGACTGGTAATGCTGTTTTCCACAGGTTCTGGGGCGATCAGCTAAACAGGTATAGCAGTTAAAGGGGCTATAGGAGACTGGCATTTGGCCACTTCTCTCCAATAGAGCAGATGTGGTCAAGCTGCTTTTCCCTTTTGAGAAAGAAGCTGCGATCACACCGCAGGTACATGAGATTAGTATTAGTATATTCATTATCCATCAAAAGCTATTTTATGTCCCCTACCTGAATACCTCCCCTGCAGTTTTGAGACCAGTCTGTTTTTGCAGATGCTTCTTCCACACATCACATGGCCAAAGCTGAACACAGATATAGATTCTGATGATGATGACATTCCTGTCGAGGCTATCATTCGGGTCATGGCTTACTTCAGGACTTCTATTGTAACATGGTGTCTTTTTTCAAATGCTTTCAAATTTTTTCATTGAATGAACCGTGAAAGTACAAGTGTGAGGAGTTTAGAAGTGTGCCTCACATGTCTGTACTGTCTTTTCAACAGCCTCTTGAGAGCATCTAAAGAATCTGCTGCGGTTCTGGGTGGGTTCGGAAGTCCACCTAAAGAGCTGATCGTGAAGGTGGCATGTGGCCTTCTCCCCAGGGCCTTGACATGCTTTGACACAATCAAGTTGCCTGACCATTACACAACCTACAAGGACTTTGAGTCCAGCTTGGTTTCTGCTATTACCACCTGCGACACAGGATCTGTGTTTGTTTAAAGGCAAACAAAAATATGTTCTTGGTGGTGACAGCATGAGAACAAGTTTGGATTCCTTTGACCCAGGATTAGAGAAAACTAAAACATATTTGCAGTGGAAAACTTACAAAAAAGACTAGTACAAGGCAAGGAGGAGTTGAACACAAAAGAAATAGGCAGGAATCAAACTCAGTGACAATCTTTAATCCATAAGTGTTAGTGTATATAAGTGACTGACGCTTTGAAGCCCAACTGGCATCTTCCTGAGAGATGCCAGCTGGGTGTTGAAACAGCAGTCACTTGTGTTAGAGTAGTTCACAGGAAGTCAATTTATTATCCATTGTCAGTGCTTACAGTTACTTATGTCAGTACTTCTAAAGTTATCATATTGCTGACTCTGGTATGCCCAGTACAACTGCTCAAAATGTTTCAATCCTGAACGAGCAGTACATTTTCGGCTGTATGCCCTGACAAGTAAAGTTTTGCACTAAAGATTTAGACCATTTTGAATTTATATAATATTTCATTCATTCCAATAAATTAGCAACTTATGCTGGGAGCAGTTTTGTCTCATGACCTCCCATTCAAATCACCTACAGTAGGTAACTGCAAACTTTAATCATGAAGACAGTTGTCGCTTGTACATTGGGCAAGACTTTGTTGGTCTAGAAATTTGGCCTATGTGATTTTCTAAGAATATATAGTGTAACAATTACACTTACATAGGTTATAGGTATGTGCAGTTGTTGAAGATGAGCATTTACCTTAAGTCAACGAATAATCCAATTCCAATGAGGAATGCACTCATAATACAATCGACAAAAATATATAGTAGTTGTGTCGTAATAAATGTGTATGTAAAGAATCATCAGTTATGACAACAGCATTATGTTTTCAAATTACAGTAGCATTTAAATACTGAAGAGGAAAACCCTTTTTCTCTGTACATTTCTCAAAAAATTATCTGATGTAGCAATACTTTGATGTTTTATGTCGATTGAACACAATTACTTAGACATCTGCAAGGACTTTAAATGTCTTAACATTTAATGTTATGCAAACACAAAAGCTTACATATTAGAAGTACTCTGTTGGGTGTCAAGGCAGGGATATCATCAACAGCTCACACTAAGCCCTTACAGCTGACTGTTGAAGGACCATTTGATAAAAACAAATCAGGTAACTTCTGGTGTTAATGATACTCTTTACACATTCAACCGTGGCGATGTAAATGCCCATTCTATGACAAGCAGAAGGGGCAACAGGATCGATTGATCTTTTCAGGTGTTCCATCCCAGGTTCATCAAGAGAACTCTTGAGGACTGGACCAAGGACTCCAGGGTTCTGGTTAGCATGAATTCCACTGGACTCCCACTCAATCTCTAGTATGTGCCGTTCCTATAGAAACAAATAACTGTTAAGGTGACTGTAATGCAAATCTGTCTCACAACCCGGATCAACATTGGTGTATTTCTCCTGTGAACTTGGGACCAGCATAATGGTATGTTGGATGGTTGTGTTCTCGGGTACCAGATCAATAAAGGAATCACTGAAGTCTAATAAACTCTCCTGTGTTATAATAATAGTATGTTTTTTATGATAAGAGCAGACTTAATCTTTTTATTATAGTAACAAGGCTGCACAATTCCCCTGAATGTACATTTTGATTTGCATCTGAGTGTAAATAGTGGTCAGTCATGTTGACATGATGGTCACTATCCTTTTTTTAACATAAAGACTTTAAAGTTTTACAACTGCCGCTATAATGGAAAGTATGGATTTTCTCACAGATAAACATTTTGAAAAAAAGTGACAAAAACCTTTTAACTCTATATGCTGACTAATATTTGGTTGGTGGTACTGCAGTGGGATGAAAACTGTGATAACATTTAACATACACTTAAGACATGAGGGTCTGGAGCTGTATACTGCATTCGTCCCATTTCCCACATTTGGTTGGGTGACAAGTTCTGCTAGGATATCAAAGCATGGTTGTCCCATCCATCACGGAACACATCAACGGAAGCCTGGAGCCTCGTGATGAAGACATAATGGCCACAGAAAAAGTGGAGTTCATTGGACAGATCAAGATATCCATCTTCTAAGGTGTGGAGAACACTGTAGAAGACGTTTTTCACTGCCATGTAGACATCTCTCCAAAGTCTCTCAATCCTGTAAAATTACAGAAATGCCTTGGTAAAAAAGTTATTTCTCACAAACAGTATGGATGGGACATGAAAAATATATCACACATATCAATTTCGATTATGACAATAGACTACTGTCTAGTTATTTGACGGATGAAAGAGAGAACAAATCCTAAGATTTTGCTTAACAACCAGGATGCCCCAGCACTAGTATTTTGATGTCTGTTTGAAGGCCTTCATGCTGACTTTGAGCTCTGTAGGTGATATCAACAAGAATTGTTGGCATTGCTAGGCTGTTATACGTGGATAATGTGTTGTCACTACATATGTAATTTATACTACATGACAGAATATGTGGTTATTAGGTGGCTGCAAAAGTAAACCGAGATGGTTACTAGGGTATTGTAAAATATTCACATTACCGTGCAAAGTGGTTGGGGGGTCTAGGGGAATTTGTAGGTGTTTGGGAGTAAATTGTGGTGGATGGTTGGTTAAAAAAAAATCTACCTTCAATTGTGCACACTCTTGCCAGCGATAAAACTCCCAATTCCAGTACCATGAACAGAGAACATGAGCTGTGCTACACCAACATTTCCCACTCCTTGATTGGCTTGTACTCTAAAAAGGAACATGATAATATAACACAATTGTCATAGAACTTTGTGGAACAAAAACATTTAATGTTACAGAAAGTTGCATTGCGATGAAGAAACGTAGCAGATACTGTTGTTTTTATAGTGACCTGGGCCCGTAGTTATCAAGCGTCTGATAGTAGGACATTTGTCCTAACTGGCAAAAATATATAATGGTCATTTTGGATGACACCTAGCGGTAAGATAAGATACAGCCATGATCCTGTATTTTTACTCTTTAAATGCTTGTAACCTCGACACAGCTAGAATTCCTGTTGCTGTGTCCAGATTTACAGTCCCCTCCAAAAGTATTGGAACAGTAAGACAAATTCCTTTGTTTTTGATGGTCACTGAAGACATTTAGGTTTAAGATCAAAAGATGAGTATGAGACAAGAGTTCCGAATTTCAGCTTTTATTTACTGGTATTCACATCTGGATGTGTTCAACATCTTAGGACATATCACTGTTTGTATTAGACCACAGCATTTTTAGGTGAGCAAAAGTAATGGAACAAATAATCTAAGTAAATAGCATTTCATATTTGGTGGCATAACCCTTGCTTGCAATAACTGCCTCAAGCCTGCGACACATCGACATCACCAAACTGTTGCATTCTTCATTTGTGATGCTATTCCAGGCTTTTTCCACAGCTTCTTTCAGTTCTTGTTTGTTTTCGAGGTGTTTCTCCCTTCAGTCTCCTCTTAAGGAGGTGAAATGCATGCTCTATTGGGTTAAGGTCAGATGATTGACTTGGCCAGTCTTTGTTATGTTGGCTGTGTGCTTTGGGTGATTTTCCTGCTGCATGATAAACTTCCTCCCGATTAGTTTCAATGCATTTCTCCGTAAATTGGAGAAATCAGTTACATAATCCATATATAATAATGAGCCTGTTCCAGAAGCAACCATGCACGCCCAAGCCATGATATTACCTCCACATTACCTCCACCATGCTTGACAGATGAGCTTGTATGCTGAGCTTGTATGATCATAGGCAGTTCCTTTCTTTCTCCACACTTTGGCCTTTCCATCACTTTGGTAGAGATTCATCTTGGTCTCATCAGTCCATAATGCGGCTCATCTCTGTACTTCTTTGCAAATTTCCACCTGGCCTACCGATTCTTACTGCTGATGAGTGGTTTACATCTTGTGGGGTGGCCTCTATATTTCTGCTCACTGAGTCTTCTTCGAACAGTGGACTGTAATACCTTCACCCCTGCACTGTGGAGGTTCGTAGGTGATGTCACTTACTGATGTTTTGGGGATTTTCTTCACAGCTCTCATGATATATCTGTAATCAACTACTATTTGTTTCCTTGGCCGACCTGTTCGACGTCTACCTTTAAAAAGGAATATGGCACGATAAAAGATTACAGGATAGCTGTTGTTATTATAAATATTCAGCAACTTCAACAAAAAACAAGTATCAGTGACCAATGTTAAGGTAATGATCATATGTAATCCTCTACCGGTCTTGTGAGGAATGAACATACAGTGGGGAGAACAAGTATTTGATACACTGCTGATTTTGCAGGTTTTCCTACTTACAAAGCATGTAGAGGTCTGTAATTTTTATCATAGGTACACTTCAATCAATCAAATCAATTAAATGTATTTTATGAAGCCCTTTTTACATCAGGAGTAGTCACAAAATGCTTTCCCAAACCACATGGCCTTAAACCCCAGGGAGCAAACAACAATAGTGATGAACTTCAGTGGCTAGGAAAAACTCCCTAAGAGAGCCGAAATTTAGGAAGAAACCTAGAGAGGAACCAGGCTCTGAGGGTTGACCAGTCCTCTTCTGGCTGTGCCGGGTGAACATTTAGAGTCCAAATTGTAATAGTTCAATGCATGTGGGTTAAGCCCAGAGTCTATTTAAACCTAGTCCAGATCAGAGGCATAACCAGATGGGCAAGGACAGGGACAGACAGGGGGAGAGGGGGTCAGCAGAGTGGCAGTTGAAATCGTCAGGTATTGTCTTAATCTGAAACACAACCAGGAGGACAACCTGGTACTCCACAGCTGTGGGTTTAGACCTCGTCTTCCGAAGTTTAAAATGACAGAAAACAAGGAAAATGTATACCCTACTCCCCCAGTACAATAATATAGCAGCGTAAGATGTTGAGGCTGAGACAAGGGGGTCCAGTGACACTGTGGCCCTATCCGGAGGAGGCCCCAGACAGGGCCCAACAGGCAGGAAATCAATCCACCCAAATTGCCAAGCATCAATCAAAGGAAAACCCACCAACCGCAATCATCCTGAATGAGGGCCAAGTATTGCCAGCACAGCCCAATAGCACAAGTGCGCAACAGAGAGACAACAACAAGCCCGTGACTCCGCCCCTGAATGGTATTGGAGGGAGGGCATCCCAGTGGCAATGAGAGCCCACCTGGCAAGACAGCAAGGGTGGAAAGTATCAGGCATTTCTGGTCAGCTTTACGCCCCTGGGCCAGACTACACTTAATCATAGACCAGGCTTAAGAGATGCGTCTTTAGTAGACGCTTGAGGGTTTGCACTGTCTGCATTTCTATTTTTAACTGGCAAATCATTCCAAAGTAGTGGAGCTCTATTAGAGAAAGCTCTGCCACCGGCTGTTTCTTTAGAAATTTTAGGTACAGTTAAATGGCCTGCATCTTGTGATCTAAGGTTACATGCTGGTATGTATGGCTGGATCATTTCAGCAAGATAAGTAGGAGCAACTCAATGAATTGATTTATAGGTTAACAATACAACCTTAAAATCAGCCCTAACCCTAACAGGCAGCTAGGGTAAAGAGGCTAGTACTGCAGTAATGTGTTCACATTTTTTTGTTCTAGTTGGGATTCTAGAAGCAGTGTGCAGCACTAATTGAAGTTATTTATTGATTTATCAGGGTAACTGGAAAAAGGAGCATTGCTGTAATCTAATCTTGATGTAACAAAAGCATGGATTAGTTTTTCTGCATCAGTTTCTCATAGAAAGTTTCTGATTTTTGCAATGTTTCGAAGATGAAAATAAGCAACTCTTGAGATATAATTGATATGTTCATCAAAGGAGAGTTCAGAGTTGAGGGTAACGCCGAGATTTCTTACAGTTTTTTGGGATACAACCATGCAGCCATCGAGGTTCACAGTGAAATCTGTTTCTTGGGTCCTAAAATGAGCATTTCTGTTTTTCTTGAGATTAAAAGCAGGAAGTTTTCTGTCATCCACTTCTTAATATCTGAAGCACATGCTTCCAATGTAGCTAATTTGGGGGTTTCTCCATGCTTCATCAAAATATATCAGTGTGTGTCATCAGCCTAGCAGTGAAAATTGACATTGTGATTTCGGATAACATCTCCAAGAGGCAGTATATATAGTGAGAACAATAAAGGGTCCAGGACCGAGCCTTGAGGAACACCAAAACACACTTTTGTTTTGTCCGAGGATATACCATCCACACATACGAACTGATATCTTTCAGATAAATAAGATTTAAACCAGGCTAGAACATTCCCAAATGTATCAAAGAGAAATGTTGGATTGTTTTTGTTCACTTCAATCAGGTTGGAGAAATATGCTGATCGAGCAGATGTAAGTGCTTTTTGGTATTTTTGTGTGCTGACTATCCAGGCTAGTCTGAATACTTCCAACTTGGTGGAGCGCCACTTTCGCTCCAATATTCTGGAGGCTTGCTTTAGTGCTCTAGTATTTTCCTTGTACTAGGGAGAAAGTTTCTTGTTGCGTAATTCTTTTGTTTTAAGTGGTGCAACTGTATCTAAAGTATTTCGCAGTGTTGAGTTAAGATCCTGGATTAGATTGTTTGTGTATTTATTTTCTTTGTCACTGATGAGCAAGCTTGGAAGAATATCAAGAAATCTATTTGTACTCCAAGAATTAATAGTGTGGCTTTTGAAACTCTTTGTGTGCGGAGCGAGGGGACTTCTTGTTTTTACGATAAATGTAATAAAACAGTGATCCGATATTCCAGGATTTATGGGGGAAATTATTAGATCTAAAATATCGATTTCTTTTGACAGGGCTAAATCTAAGGAATGATTGTGGCTGTGCGTTGGACCGGAGACCCTGTTGGATAAAGCTCATTGAGTCAGTTATCACTTCAAAGGCTCAGTTATCACTTCAACTGTCCCGTGATACTCTGACCTGTAGTATGTGGATTCTCCACTCATCTCGCTGTTGATGATTCATCTAGAAATCGAGTGTGAAGCCAAGTGATCTGACCCTGGCATTGTTCTGCCATGTGAGTGGTCAGGAAGATTTTTTAACAGATTCAACCAGTGTAGTTGTAGAAATCCTTCTAGAACATGTTGATGTTACTCACACATCAGTTGTCTGTGTCCAGTCAGTGACGTGATGCATCATCAGAAGAGGGGTTGTGATGTCCCAATCTGTTGAATAGTATGTCTGCAAAAGAACGATTAGTGTGGTTCAACTGTCCATCGGACTTTCATCCACTGGGTATGGTTCCGTCAACTCCCAACAATGAAGACAATAGATCAGTCCTGAACACTTGTGAATCTTAGAAGTTACATCATTAGAGTGAAGTGTACACCTTATTCAGATAGACTTTTATGGAAACCTATGTCAAATTTATTTTCCCATCCAGAACTGTTTTGATGTTTCATTCAATGTGCCATATTTATGCCCGATAGCACATGGCAGCGTAATGAGATTCCATTGTCTGATCAGACTTGAAAATGTTTACATCTATGCTATTCCACCCGTAAATTGTTAGACCTTACGTCAAACAAACAGTTTCCAAGTAAACCAATTAAAAACATACTGTAGATGGAAAATGTAAAACATAGCAGATGCCAATGCTCCATTATAACTATACAAACAGAAAAAAACAAAATGTTTATATAACTCCTTATAAGTATCATATCAATGCAAAGTGACGTCATGAGTAAAAGCAGAATCATGGTGAATACAGCCACAGGAGGCACCATCCGGAACCCACACCGGCCATCATTTTGGGATGGACAGGAAAAATAGAGAATTAGTAAGAGGGAAGGATCTGGAATCCATTCTATTTGGAGTTGCATACTGTATATTTATCAAAACAACACAGTGAAAATTTTAAAAACACAAACATTCACTAACACAATCAAAGACATCACATGGTCAACATGGTCACAAAATAATTATAAAACATATAACCCATTAACAAATTTGTCTTACAGCGCTAAACCGCTTTCAAATTCTTAAATTGGCTATCAAGCATTTATAAATTCCGGTAGTGTCTTGGCATATGCCTAACTAAATTGGTTTGCCCACTAGGGGATAAGCTGCACAACCAAATTGTAGGAGAGAATTCCTCATTCCAGTGATATACCAACTGCTACCACCAGGGTGATTATATTTGCATATACACAGCACAAAAATGAAGCATTCTTACAGGCAACGGCCAAACTAACTTTTTACATTTAAGTAAAATTCTCCAACTTTTATTGATTTTTATTCCAAACAGTGGTGGTCAGCCAAACCCTAAATCACAGCTTTTGTGCATTTTCTTTGACCACATCTGTGGTTCTATTTACAAAAATGACTATCATCAACAATGGGGGATGACTTTTGGTCTCTACCCTCACTACAGTTGGATTAAAAACCATACATTTCAACATTATAGCTATTGAGAGGAAAATATATTTAGCTTTCACTTAATGTTTGCTTAACCCAAAACTGAATATGCTTGTGTTGGTGAAATTACCACAGTTGAGACCAGTCTGAACACTCAATTTAAACCCTTAGTAATAGGCCACCCTGAATCAATGGGAGAGGTTGTTTGGGGTTATCCTAGGGGTCAGCCCCCCTTCCTCGAGTACTTGACTTCACCCACATATGGTAAGCCATGAAAACGGCCAAATCTTTTGTTAAAATTGTATATGAAATGTATGTTTCCCCAAAAATCTGACATGTTCCTCAGTCTGTAGCAAGATATGTCATTCTTTCAACTTAGCTGATATCCTTTGTTAAGTGAAGGTCTAATATTGCGGTTTGTAAAAATGCTTATTTTTACCAAAACAGCAACATTAGGGTGGAAATTAAGAAAACTTAAGAATAAGAATGGCAATGTAGACAGAAAACAGATGTATGATGTCACTAACAATCAAGGTGCAATAAGTAATCCAAAAGACACTCAATGTAGGCCTTAAACACTGTTAAATCAATTTGTTCATTAGTCATTTTACCATCTTAGAATTTAAACACAGGTGTCTGTTTTAAAACAAGTATTATCCCAGTAATCATTGGTAATACAAACAAAAATAAACTATATTATTTAAACAAACTAAATTCAGCATTTAAGATATAACATCACATGTTATGGGGAATGAACTCGCTTTAGCTGTTTTTTACTCTTTTTTTCATAATTTCACATGAGACTGTAATCTCAATATTTTGTCTAAAACCATATTGTAACATTATAGAACCAAATTCAGTGCACATGGAAAGCCATGTGTTATACTTAATAAAAAATATAATTACCCTCTGTGTATTGTTTCTCTCTCATCAGTCGTCCTGTGATGAGGCATAGAGAGAGAGAAAACACATTCCAACTTGGTGGGAACTATTCAGTCCTCAGGGGACACAGTGTATCTCCCTAACTATCACCATGTGGATTCTTCATTCTACCACTTATACAATATACAGGTGCTGGTCATATAATTAGAATATCATCAAAAAGTGGATTTATTTCAGTAATTCCATTCAAAAAGTGAAACTTGCATAATGTATACAGTCATTCCACACAGACTCATATATTTCAAGTGTTCATTCCTTTTCATTTTGATGATTATAACTGACTAATGAAAACCCCTAAATCAGTATCTCAGAAAATATGAATATTACTTAAGACCAATACAAAAAAAGGATTTATAGAAATGTTGGCCAACTGAAAAGTATGAACATGAAAAGTATGAGTCTGAATTCATGCAGCGTGGCATGGAGTCGATCAGTCTGTGGCACTGCTCAGGTGTTATGAGAGCCCAGGTTGCTCTGATAGTGGCCTTCAGCTCTTCTGCATTGTTGGGTCTGGCATATCGCATCTTCCTCTTCACAATACCCCATAGATTTTCTATAGGGTTCAGGTCAGGCGAGTTTGTTGGCCAATTATGAACAGGAATACCATGGTTCTTAAACCAGGTACTGGTAGCTTTGGCACTGTGGGCAGCTGCAAATCTGCATCTCCATGAAGTTAGTCAGCAGCAGGAATCATGAAGTGCTCTAAAACTGCCTGGTAGACGGCTGCGTTGACCTTGGACCACAGTGGACCAACACCAGCAGATGACATGACACCCCAAAACATGACTGACTGTGGAAACTTTACACTGGATTTCAAGCAACGTGGATTCTATGCCTCTCTTCCTCCAGACTCTGGGACCTTGATTTCCAAATGAAATGCCAAATATACATTCATCAGAGAACATAACTTTGGACCACTCAGCAGCAGTCCAGTCCTGTGTGTCTTTAGCCCAGGCGAGACGCTTCTGATGCTGTGTCTTGTTCAAGGGTGGCTTGACACAAGGAATGCGACAGCTGAAACCCATGTCTTGCATACGTCTGTGCGTGGTGGTTCTTGAAGCACTGACTCCAGCTGCAGTCCACTTTTTGCAAATCTCCCCCACATTTTTTTTATGGATTTTGTTTCACAATCCTCTCCAGGGTGCGGTTATTCCTATTGCTTGTACACATTTTTCTACCACATCTTTTCCTTCCCTTCGCCTCTCTATTAATGTGCTTGGACACAGAGCTCTGTGAACAGCCGGCCTCTTTAGCAATGACCACAGGGCAACAAAAAGGGTCCGAGGACCTCTGCCCACACCACGACACAAACATATTCCAACAAGTGGAATAATCTTTGGCCGTAGATGCTGCCCTATCACCCTGGATGGTGCGGACCACCGCAGCAGACAGACCTTTTTCAGGAGCCTGTCCGCTCAGGGGCCAGACCCTGAGAGTCCCTGATAGTGATAGAGGGTGTAAAATCGAGTCTTCCGCTTTGGACAGTGCGCCATGTCTGAATGGAACCGCCCACGGGTGTTCCGCCAGCAACTGGATAATCTCTGGATACCAAATTGCTGTGTGGCGGTCGGGTGCTACCAGGATGACCCGAAGCCTCCCTGCCCTGAACCGAGTCAGCATATGTGCGATTCAGCGCTGCAGGGGGAAATGTGTAAGGGGGAGCCTGAGGCCAGGGGTGGTGCGCAAATGCATCCACCCCCAGAGGGGGGTGATCCGCCTGGGACAGGGATGCGATCTGCCTGGACTCGAAAAGGTCCACTTGGGCCTCCCTAAACCTGCGCCAAATGAGGGAGACGATGTCTGGGTGCAGACACCACTCGTTGCGATGAAGGCTGCCATGAGACATCATGTCTGCGCCCACATTCAGGCAGCCTGGAATATGTGCCGCCGTCAGGGAGCGGAGGTGGCCTTGCACCCCCAGCCAGAGATGAGTCGCCGACTGGGGGAGAACAGGAGACCTGATCCCCCTTGGCGATTGATGTAAGCAACCGTGGCTCGGTTGTCTGAACGAATTAAGACACTGTGGCCCTTGACTAGGTCTGAGAAGTGAGTCAACACAGGAACGTGTGCAGACTGTGTGCAGTTCCAGCAGGTTGATGAGGCGAGGGCCGGGAGGCCACACACCTCCGACAGCCTGACCCTGGCACACACCACCCCATACGTAAAGAGAGGCATCTATGAACACCTGAACGCACTCTGACACCCTGCCCAGAGGCGAGCCCAGAGAGAGGACTAGGAGATCCCTCCAAAAGTCCAGGTCCCTTCACAGGTGAGCTGACATAGACAACGTCCGGTAAAAGCCCTTCTGTCTGAGATCCTCCGGGACCTTGGAGATCGCCCCTTTGCCCAACAGTTCCATCACCTCTGACAGGACAGCAGATGCTCGGTCAGGCAATCACCTGACATCACCATTTCCACAATTCCTGAGAAAGGGAAACTGAATCAGATGACACAGTCTGATCGTTCAATTGAGCCAGACTGACATGGTACAATGAAGACATCACTCCCAATAATACTCTGAGAGGAAGAGCATGCAGTTGGGGGGGTGTTAGTTCAAAATAACCAATTCCCTCTCTGCCCCTACCGCCGCCAAGCTCGACTGGAGAGGAGATATGGCCCAAGGAGGGCAGAGAGAGAAAGGGAAATATCTGTAGCCAGGCCAGGAGGATACCCGGGTCCCTAGATCGAGAGACGAACACATTAACCACTCAGCCATCTAGCTGCTTACCGGTTACAGCGCTCTCACTGATAGGAATCTGAGTGAGAGAGGAGCCCAGCATTTGCATACTTGAGGGATAAGTCACCCATTATTGCCACTGCTCATATCTTTAATGATTTAATAAACAACCAAATTAATTGTGTGGGGCAGTGGTTGTCTGAACCTCATCTCAGGTCCTACGTTCCCTGACTTGATCAAGGATAGATGCTCACCGCATTCCTCATCCGGCGCGCAGTTGAATGCATAAAAGACATAGCCGTGTAAGAAGTCAGACCTGTCAATAGCCAAGGCTTGGTCCTTTAGGTGTTTGCCTGAAGCTAAGGCCACTTGGTAAAATTCACGCACTGCTGACCCTGTTGTGTAATTTTGATGGAATGGTTTGCTAGGAAATTGCTGGATAAAAAAAAAAGCCAACTCTACGGATGCGAGAGCCGACGGCGTTACCTGACGTTTGACCCTATCACAGAGAGCAGGTTGGGAATTCACTAATGTTACGTCTGTAAGCCCAAGTTAATTCTCAGTTAACTCGGTAGACCGTGATAGGAGCCCAGCAAAAATGAAAGTGAATGTTTTACTGAAGGCGCGTAGACGCTGGCAGGGTACAGCTGGGCTGAAACATGAGTGGGCACGCTCAGGGCTGGCAGGCAGCGGGATGGAAGACGTCTCCAAACCCGCTAGCAGAAGCTTATCTTTAAGGGAGGTGGCGGGTAGGGAGGACAGAGTAGTTATACGTGTAACTCCCCGAGATAACTCATTACCCTGAACATCGTTAGCCTTGCTCTTACCATAACACTGAAGAGGGAAGGGAATAGAGCATGCACAAGCAAAACCAGACGACCTACAGGCTACAGGGTGACAATGAGGGACATGCCGCTCATTATCGCACTGCTCATATCCAACGGGGCAGACACAGAGACAGAGCAAACGTTCACCAAGTCTCCGATAGCCACCGAAGGAGGCAAACTAGGGCATGTAAAAGGCAGAAGTGGTTTAACAGGCTCAGGCGTCTGCACAAAAGCACAACTTACACCTAAGCACCTTTTAACTTGTTAATTAATAGAAACTGCTTGCTGGGTTGAGTCTGCAGCGCCGTCAGACTCGGCCCCTGCTCTGGTGAAGGAGGAAGAGACGGGGGCCGTTAGGGCGACGTCGCCACGCACAGCCCGCTCCACGCCTAGTCAGGACAGTCTGGTTTTCTTTGAAGGCCACGGAGTATCCAGTCTGGTGGGAAGTTGCCTGCGTTGTACGGGAGGAGGAGCAGGAGCCGCGGTAGCTGGAGGAGGTGCCCGGGTCAGCAGAGGAGACAGCAGCAGAGATTTGACAGGGCAGTCGTCATTTAGCAGAGGAGCCCGGGCAATGTGCAGAGGGTCAAGGAGCCGAATGGGAAGCGCGGCCAACCAGAGGGAGGTGACGAGAAAGCTCCTTACACCCCTCGTTGGTCTTTTTGAAGGAGGCTATAGCTGCGTGAACAGCGTCCTCGACGTCATGTGACAACGGAGTAGGCGAACGGTCCAAATATATGGGAAGCCGCTGATGCGAGGAGACCAATTTTGTTTGCTTGTGATCCCAGGACAAAAGCTTGGTCCCATAGCTGCCCCGAATAGCGGTCCTTGGTAGACGGTAATGCAGGCGTCTTTCCCGACCTGCCCCAGGAAGGTAGGAAATGCGCGGCCAGCTCGGGCTCTAGAGGAGGGACGGCCGAGCTAATGGGAGACTGCCTACAGTCGACTCTGGTGAAGGTAGTGTAGGACTTAACCGGAGCTCTGGCAGAAGCTGGGGAGGGCCAGGAACCCTCAGCAAACGCATTAAAACCCGGACCTCAGGCGCTGGAGAATCCACCGGCTTGACACATTGCGCCCAGGAGCCGAAGGACATGTCAGAGGGTTCCTTAGGCGTAGGCAGAGGAAGCAGGGGCAGCTGAATCCGTAGCGCTGCTCTCTCAATCATGTCCGCGATCTCCATGTGGAGAGGGGGCGGGCAGATGGAAGCAACAGAAGTGAGGTCGTCTTCTAGATCTCCCCAGATAGAGGGAGAAGCACAAGACCTGCCACCCAAACCAACGTGGGGAGCAGGTCTCCTTGAGTCAGTGGAGTCGTGTCCTGCATAGGAGTGTCCTCCTCAGACCTCTCGTCATTGTTGTTGCTGCTGGAATCCATCACGGCGGAGACGTCCACCATCACTAGTGCTGCAATACGATTTCGTTTGCACCATCGGTTAGCTTGCTCTGCAAATTCAGCTAATGTGTTATGTTGAAATAAATAACAGCTTGAAGTTTCAACACTTTAACTTTAGGTCTCAAATGCATGCATGACACCGGTTATGCTTTAATAACAGTGTCCTGTTATGGTCGACAATAACAGGACATAACAGGACACTGCTGTTCTTGGGCGACAAAACAGGAAACAATGCACTTATTTCTGTGACAAGATTGAGGAAACACAACAGCATATGTGCTTAAACGTGTATACATTTTTAGAACTGCACTCTAGCCTAGCAATAACATAGGGCAGAATAGTAGCAGCCAATAAAATAGGGTCACAGGTAGGCAAAAGACCAACGATACACATACAGTATAAGGGGGCAGCAAACTAGGGAGGGGGCTTCTGCTCCTTCTTTTTTATCTTCTTTCTTCTTGATAGGGATGCATCGCTATCTGTAAAGGCTTGTTGGGGTTACTCTTTTATTCTTACCATCTTGCATTAAAATTGTCAGAACTATCACTGGTTCATCCTCTTGATTCCAATGTGGTCACGTTTCCACCACAGTGTGCAGACCTTCCCAACAGACTAGATTAACCCAACATTAGCTATGTGCATTGAGTGCCTTTCGGAATGTAGACAAGAACACTCACCTTGCCAGCTAAGGAACACAACATACACTTCACTGCAAACTAAATTGTTTATTTTATTTTATAAATTATATTTATAATGTGCTCCTATTGCAACTATAAAGTAAAATTAGGATAAGACCATATTCTTGTTTGCCAAACACAATTTTAAGCAAGTTTGGAGGGGGGGATAATTTCGACAAGGCCATTTTCCTCTCTGCCGAAATTATCCCCCCACCTCAAACTTGGGACTACAAAAACTGGCACACTTCATAGTCATTCTGGTAGTTCATGCTGACCACCTCAATATCCCACAAAATGTATTTGGGGGGGGTAATTTCGGTAGGCAGAAAAAAATCCTACCTCCCGAGCAGGGACTGTTGTTGGGGTAAAATGTAGCTTTTGGTTCCTGGTTCTGGACCCTATTTCCTGCGGTGGAAACGCAGTGAGTTCCTGGAAAGGATCCTAGTTCCTGGGTATAGTTCCTACGGTGAGAGAGTGGAAGTTTAATTATCATTAGTCATTTGTTTAAACTTAACAAAAAATAAAGAAATGCATTGAATTTCATGCTAATTTCTAGTAGGTAATCAAAGGGTGTAATTTAGCACAAAATAGGCAAAGTTGTTGTAGTTTAAAAGTACTAAGGATTAGTACTTGAAGGCTGAAATCAGTCTTCAATAACATGTTTGAATTCATTCTTTAACGTAAATAACACCTACAATCACAGACATAATTTGTACAGGCTGTTTGACACTTATCTAAGTCAGCTGGGCAAACACTTAATTTCTATTATATAACATATTAATTAAGTATCCAGATAGTTTCACATGCTTTACCAACCTCTTGGGTGTAAATACCCCATATATGGTTTTGCTTGCCACTATCAGTGGATCCACTTGATTATTGGGCAAGACATAACACAGTTTATACACATCTGCATCAATTGGCAAAAACAATCTTTATGCACCTGCATCTTCAATGCCATGTGAAAGAGTATTCACCAAGACAAGAAAAATAATCTGTAAGAAGAGAAACCACCTGAACCCTAAAACATTGGAAAATATTTTTTTCCTCAATAGAAATCTAGAGGCATTTGTGATTTAAGTTTAAACCTTGCCATTTAGTATTACTTTACTTATTTGACTATAGACTAGGCTTACCACTGGGTAATTAAATATTCAGTACATCGAAGCTGAAAATCAGATTTCATGTTTGGAGGGGACAATTACATACAGTTTGCTTAAGAGCAATTTTTGAGGGGGACACAAAAAGTAGTGCTGTAATACTGTCATTACTGTGTCAGTAAAATGCAGTGATTTATTTTTGTGCAGTGATTTAATTTAGACAAAGAACATTTTACATTTACATCCTACCCTGAATGTAAGCCAGGGCAGGATTAGCCAGCGGCGGCATCCCACATGTGCGATTCATTTGCAGTCTCTGGATGCGGAGGGGTGAACATCTCCTGCTCTGACTGCAGCTGGGAGGGACTGCTGCGTGAGGCCTGGGCCACCTGTGATTGCTTTGGAACAGGGGAGGGGCCCATGGCAGCGCCTGCAGCTCGTTGAGAAGAGTATGTACATCTTTTGAAGTCAGATTCTCCCGAATTCTTCAATAACACCAGAAAAAGTCACTAGATCACTAGAAATTGCATGAGTAAACATAAATGAGAATTTGCCCAAGTTGAATTCCTTGTAAAGTGAGTAGTGTGGAAAACATTTATTTGGATCTTCTGATAGAAGAGGCATATGCAAAGAGGAAAAATGCGGTCTTATCAACAGCGTAAAAAATAAATCTTATCAACAACCTCAAAATAAATCTTATCAGCTTTAATTTATACCCCTGAAATCCATGTGGAATTAATATTGTACAGAGGTTTTTTTCAACTTTGAATCAGTGTCAAAATGTTCAATGGGAACATTATATTGCAGCCTAATACATTTGTGTAAAATGCACAGATGCACAAAATGAGGTGTGAGTACACCAGAGAAACATTCAAATGAGCTGCCGTCTCTAGACTTCAATTATCACTAATTGATATTTGTGTCCCTACGGAGAGTGTTGAATATCTCTAATTGTAGTAACTATGTTATGTACAGTATGTTTCCGATTTGTGCCCCATATCATAAAAAAGACTCACTTTCAAACTTGGAATTTCATGGATTACTGAGGTATGATAGTGGGCACAGGGAGTAATGCAGCCCAGGAGAAAGGAATCACATGTTTCATATTTCCCTCACCAAACATTTGTCTTAAATGTACCAGGTTCCACAATGCCAACAGTCTGCACCGCATCGTGTGGGCAGCAACATCAACACAAAAATCACTAATTAAGTTGTGATAAAATTAGCAATTAGTGACGCCTGTGACATCTTCACAAAACTGCCAGTTATTTACAATGTAAATACCTTCCTCAACTCTTCCAGCACCATTGTAACTTAAACCATGTATTAGTAAAACATACAACAGAATAAACATGTACATAAGTTGTTGGTTACAATGTGTGTGTGTGCTGCGCAATGAATAAACATATGGACATATACAGTAGCCAACGCTGATCCCCCTGATGTTTACTACTACATACCAAGATGCTCCCCACTCACGTGCACAATGAGAGTAGACAACACTAGAAGAGGAAATGAGGGGTGGGGTGAACATTACGACACCAATGGAGTCCTCGAACAGTGGTAACGCTTACAGCTACTGCCCCGGTTAATACATACTATTCCATTTTAGTGAGAGCTTGTGCTAACACAGCATTCTTGAGCATGGGAGCGCGATATAACAATTGAAAGAGAGGATGAACGTGTGAAAAATTGTTTATTTCGTCTGAAAAACACTATCATTCTCAAGCGCAGTGGGGGAGGAAAGAAAGGGCGGATAAGGAGAGGGAGGAGAAAGACATACAGACATATAGCCAGACAGTGGTGGACAGTCGGTGGATGTAATCTAGCTATAGAAACAGGAGGCAAGAGAAGGTCGGATAATAGGGATAAACGCTCTTCTTTTTTTCAGAGTGACAAAGAGAGTATGCGCCCGCCGCGTCATAACGCATCAACCCACTAGCCGAAGCCAAGCGCGCGTTACGCCACAGTCGGTCCATGCCTGGCTTAAAGACATAAATATATCTGAAATAATTAAATAATTCGCCGTGCTGAGGAGATCGTCATCCGCAGTGTGTCTCTCCTTGCACCACCTAAATGCTGCCGAGACAGAGACGAAGATAGCTACAACAGGGGAAGAGATTACGGAGAGACGCGACCGACGGAAAAGGGGATATACCTAACCCATCTTTGAGCAATCGGTACTGCGGAGGTTTTTGTGTTTTTTCCAACGGTTAGTTATAGCCTAACGGAGACCGGGGACTCGATATTGCAGCGGCCGCCCCGAAGATCCGCACATGTCGACACGTTTGGGTTCTACATCTCCATCCCCACCCTGTGCGGATTCCATTTCCGTCTGAAACGGCAGGGTCAGGCAGGTTACCGAATAACGGAATCGTTAACAGAAAAGTGGAACCGTGATGCGGCATCAGCGAGGCACTCAGATTGAAGATTTTATGATATGAGCCTTTAACTATGAAATCAATGATTTAGTCTACTAAACATCGATGAGGACCACATAAACGACTGATTTTATGGAGTAATGTTTTTGAGATTTTCGAAATGATGCTCGTTTTAGACCTACTTAATCAGTTTGATGTGTTTTATGTAAGGATCCATAGGTTATAGGCTATATCCAAGTCAGAAATATATAAATAAATACCAAATTTAGGCCGATGACTAGGCTGATGACGCCAATACGGCAAAGCAACATTCACAGTAGTAGCCTAAATAATCCATGTGCTTCTTCCTATCCATCGAGAAATACATGGACAATTATCAGTTAGATCTATGCGTTTGTGTTTGAGAAAAACATGTTTTGGTTATTTTAACAAGATCGGAGCAACCGTTTTTTTCGTTTCAAATAACCCCTCCGCTATATTGAGACGGTAAGCAGCAGGCAGGCAGTCACAAGGTGCAAACGATTTGAACATCAAGCAACAGCATCAGCAACAACACACATTTTTTTCTCTTCTAACCTTCTATCCGGCGGTCTCTGGACTGCATCTCTCCGCGACTCTATCCTCCCCTCCCTTATCCCTTGTAATTCTTCCCACCCCTCTGTTCCAAGATTATCAATTTTCTTTCGTTTTTTAAGGTATTGCCTTTTTAAGGGATTACAGTTAAAACTTTTCGTCCTCCCTCAATCATATCTTTAGACTACATATTTTCTTCACTAATAGCCTATCTCATCGGCCCATCTGGATACAGACAAACACACAGTCTTGACTGACATACCGGGCTGCTCGCAAACACGACAACGCAGTGATGGAGACCACCAAATTGCCCCCGACCAGCCCATCCTCCCCTACTACCGGTTTCTCGGTACCATCGGCGGAGAAGGTGGATGGATTTCCCCGGCGTTCGATGCGCCGAGCCCGACAGAGGCGCTCCCACTCTTCGTCCCAGTTTCGCTACCAGAGCTCCCAGGTCGAGCTGACGCCACTGCCGCTACTCAAAGGTGGGTCCTTTGCTCAAAGATGGGTCCTCTGCTCTCAAGTCAATGTCTATTTTATTTAGCTCTTTTGTAGTAAGCTATAACTTTGTATGTCCTATCAGTCCTATTCTATTTCATTTTATAGTTTTATTACCATATATTTACTGTATGCTACATGCTCGCTTGTTTGCTTAAATATGATTGCTATTTTTCTGAAGGTGTATTCATTCTCACGAGGCCTGTCATTTGAATTTGTTTGAACCCTAACTCAGTTGACCAGTGTCCAAAGGTCGGTCCTAATTCCTTATCAGTGTTTTTTCTAGCATATGTTTATTCAATGTAGGTGTCTAGGCCTACTGCTGACAGGTGTGTAGCCTACTCATTAATGCTTGCAGTAGGTCAACTGAAAACATTGTCTGCACCAAAGTTGTGCACTACAGCCAGATGAAGGTGTCAAATGAAATGCATTTCATAGAGTTTTTGTTATGTTGTCATCTTCAACATGTAGTTGTCATCCACAACATGTATTTTACGGATCATGTATTTCTATGAAGTAAATAATTAAGAATAAGTCTGTGGCCATAAAGTGAGACTGTATGTAGGTTGACTTAAATCCTAGTGTTTAATGTATAGGCTAATCAAGTAATTAACAAAGTGTATACTTCTAGGGCAGAACATAAGGAACATGTATGGACTTGTTTGCCTTTAGAGATTTGTAACCTGATGATGTCCGGACAGGGGTTTTGAGTGGACTTGTGCACTGCACTGGTCTCAGGTATTGTGTGTGTGTATGTGGCTTAGTAGCAATCTGATCTATTAATTTATCAGTGGGAGTTAACATCGCTAGACACACACACAGAGATGCTTGCTTTATCATACCTGATTTATAGCCAAACCATAATCCTAACCCTTACCCCAACTCAGAACCTTACCACTAATTATGTATAAATCTAACCTGAATTCTTACACCAACTTTAACCCTAATCCTATGAGGACTGACTAAACGTCCACACTTTTCCAAATTTTGATATTGGTCATTAGTTCTCATAAGTATATTAATACATGCATACAAACAAACGTTAAAATGGTGAACGTAACGAAATGAAAACAAAGTAGGTCTATTATAAAGTAGCCAATGTATTATATGTGCAGTAGTACACAGCATATTTTACAAATATTAAATTAAAGCTTCTGCTCATGTGTGGTTCAACATTTGTCAGTTAAACCAACAAGAGAACATCTGCTCTAAAATGTGGTCATTGTGCATCATTCAAAACAACACTATTTAGACTACTTCGAAATAACACCTCAACAAGATCTACATTTATATTCCTGTGGTTCAAAACAGATGGAAATGAAATGGTGACCTGGTAAATCATATACATGCTGTTATTGAGTGTTTTTTTGTCTTACAGTAATGTTATACTTTGCTATAATATTCAGTTATGTGGAATACAGTGATGTTGTAGACACTGATTCTGCTTTTATGTCAGTTTGTTAAAGAAACTGCACAGAATTGACACATTTCTCTTCATTTTTTTAAAATACATTTATTTCAGCATTTTCCCTCAACATTGTAAACTTTGGTTACAATAACTTGTTGGCATACAGAATTGCTGAGCAAAAATATTTGGTTGTGATTTAATTAGGGCTGACGAAGTTAACGCATTAACGCATGCAATGAATTAAAAATACTTAACGCCGCTATTTTTTGTCGCTGTTTAACGCATTTTTTTTTATTTTTGAGCCTCGGCGCCATCCAGTAAGAGGTTGACTTTAGTGGGAGCTGACAGGATCGCGCTACTATCACGCATTTATTGTTTACCATTACCTTTATTTGCGTTTGACTTGACCTGAGCGTTTCACATGCATTTTTTTTCAATATATCATTGGAGAGTTTGCATTCTTGTCGTGAATCGTGTTTACTCCGTACTATTTGAACAACAACACCACGAAAACGTGTTAGTAGGCTACACATGCGTTTGTGCAATAGAAATTAGATTATTTCTACTTGCGTCCCGCACCTCATTCTCACTACAGAAACCCCTCAAACGACATTGCTAGCCATGGCTGGCCTAGCTCTGTTGCATGAATCCATCTGCTAACACGTTGCTTGTGGTAAATTGTCATTATTTAATGTTTTTGATAATCTAATCTAAGATTTGCATTAATGTTTCCACCAAAGCATTTTCTCATAGTGAAATTTGCAAACAACTGTGCTCTGCATGAATCGGAGATGTACCCTGATTTAATGTTTGTATCTATCATCTCTAACCACCATGACTACTGTACCTTATGCCATTGCCTATTCAAGTAGCCTAATTCATGCATTTTGCTGAATTTGTGAAAAAATTCACAGAGATACTTTATGAAGTATTTGGTTGTGGCTAAAATCTTTCAGGAAATCTAATGCTTACAGGCAATCACCTGAACCCCATTCTAACCACATTTCAGCCTAAACATTAAATCAAACTGCCCTCTATAGGCAAACCGTAGTAAGTGTCCTTCAACACTATGTCAACCCCAAATGCGACCATACATTTTGTATGTGTTACACCTATTTGAAGTTGCAAGTAGCCAGTCTAATCATTACTGCACTGTAAACATTAACTAATTTGATTATGTATATTATTGCTTGAATAATGTATATTACTTAGCCTGTTTTTCATGCAAACTACTAGTTACATTAATGAATGTCCTGCTTCAACATTAACAAAATTACAGTACAAACTATGTTTCTGCAAAAAACTTAGATAGTAACTTGACATGTTTTTTCACATCATGGAAAAGCCATTATATTGGCACATTGCTAACTAGTGGTGCAACTATTTTGAGGTGAGTCTTCCGTGACTCAGGAGTGCAATTATCCTTATGACTCCATATTTCCCATTTGTATTTCTGCCATTCAGCGCAATATGCTGAGTATGAGCTCCAGTCTGATGATCAGCAAAGTTCCTTTTATGGCAGACAGAATACTGGCTAAATAGTTTCTTCAAGTTTGATAATTTGCCCATGTTTATGAGAGGTTGTGTTGTCTTGGTTACTGTCATGTTGTCATAAAAAAGACACTGGCAGGTTATTTTTTCTCAGTAAATGTCAAGTTGTTATAACAAAGATATTGGCAGCTTATGTTGTTTCAATTAATATCATTTTGTCATAACAAGGATATCCCAAACAATGTCAACCATGAATAAAAAATGACAATCAACTGAATGACACCTAATGACAACATTCATAAACAACATGTGTAATGTCATGGTTAGGACATTATCATGACATGTCATGTCACTCTTATGCACACCCCTTCAAATAAAGTGTTTTTGTTGACCAGTCACATGGCGATATAACATCTCTCTGTTTTCCCCATGTATCAGTCCATTGTTAAGGGGATGTGCATGATTTAATCCATTACTCAATTTTACATGGCAATATTATGTAAGAAACGGGTGTACTGTATTGGTACTGTATGTTAGGCCTCACATCTAACATCCCCTTTCATTATTCTGTGATTTTGTTTTGAACAGATATCGGTCACTGACAGTTCTGAAATAATAGTTTCCAATGTACGCCGTTTAATTGATGTAATCTGCAGTTGTGCAAATGTAAGAACTGCAGGGCTTCAGCAACATCAGGACAAGCATGAGGAGTAATGTTATAGCCGCTGAATCTGGGAAGCCCAGCAGCTACAGTCAGTCAGGTCACACTGTACACTATAAGGCATTTTTGCCACATCACGTAAGTGAAGCCGGCCAAGAAGAGCAAATGTCTCTTAATGAGTGAGTGCCTGACTGACTACACATTGTTAAATAGTGTATTGGCTAGGGACGTGGACTGCCACGAGTGGACCAGTGTTCGATCCTCGCTTTGGAACAAACAAAGTAGTAAATAGCATTTGTCCAGGATAGACTAAAACTTCACTGGCTAAAATCTTCAGTAGCTACGTTGTAGTAAGCCTAATTTAAAACTGTACGGTTGTATTGCGACTGTTTCTGTTGGATTTTCGAAGAACGCATCCATGCATGCTTTTTGGGATAATATAGACCACAAGCCCTTGCGCAGTAAAAGAGTAGGGGTTTCAAGGATTCTCTCGTCTTTTCAAAGTCAGTTATTGTCACCTAGATTGATAGATATTGTAACAATGTCATTCACGAATGATAGAGAAACAAACATTGGTGTGTCATGAAATGAAATAGAACAAAACAAATTATGCATTAGGATTTGTTCAGGACAGACAAAAACTTCACTGGCTACAACCTTCAGAAGCTATGTTACAGGAAGCCTAAAATAAAACTATTCACGGTTATATTGTGATTACTTCTGGTGTATTTTCATAGTACGCATCCGTGGGTGCTTTTTTGGGTAATATAGATGACAAACACTTTGGCAGTAAAAGAGTAGGGGTTTCCACGATTCTCTCATCTTTTCTCTTGACAAAAAAGTCAGTTATCGCCACTTATGTTGATAGTTATTGTATCAATGTCATTCACGAATGAATGAAAAATCAATGTTGTGCCATGAAATGAATTTGTTTTGGCAATGTAAAGTTCATCTTATGTCTCACTAGCAATTGCTCAATTCTTATGACTATTCCAAGTAGTAAGTTAGTAGATACTAGTTAGCCTGTTACTGTTAAAACAGCCAGTGGCAAAAGCCATACAGTTCATAGATTCTATTTGTGGTGGAAGTAAACTTAATATGAAATGTTAGTCAGTTCAGCACAATGCTTAATAGTGTCTAGCAAAATATTCAAACTTATTGTGATGTTAATTAGTGGCAAAATGGTTTAATGTTGAGTTGCTGTACATACACTGTACAGTGAGGGGAATAAAGTATTTGATCCCCTGCTGATTTTGTCTGTTTGTCCACTGACAGAGAAATGATCAGTCTGTAATTTTTATGGTAGATTAATTTAAAGTGAGAGAAGACAACAACAAACAAATCCAGAAAAACTAATGTTAAAATGTTAAAAATTGATTTGCATTTTAATTAGAGAAATAATTATTCAACCACTCTGCAAAACATGACTTAATACTAGGTGGCAAAACCCTTGTTCACTGTTCAAATAAACTTCCTATCATATACTTTCCCCCCTCACTGTATGCCTTAATTGCGTAGTGGTTAAAAATATAGCCTGTCACATGGGACACCCTGTTTCAAATTCAGTGAGGGCATTCATCCCTACTATTCGTGGGCTGGCTGAACTAGGCATGCTTGGTTCCTTTTCCTGTTATACTTCTGGTTCTTGTTAATAACCCTCTGAAGTTACTTATTCGTTCTCTCTTCCTATTTAATCCCATATTGCCTTAAAACAACAAACTGGCTGTACCCTAAAAGAGCAAATATTGTACTTTTATGTGTCTGCTTAAAGGTAGAATGAGCTTACCTTAAAATTGCTTTACATTACATATTAAACACAAATCAAATTTATCTTCCAGAGATGAGCTCATTACAGCTCATAAGAGCTTACATCACAGTTTACAATATTAATTAATACACTGCATTAATTGGCAACATGTATTTGATGACATTCCAGAGTGACCTAAGGCTTTCACTTAATTAATTCTCCAGGAAAATTATACCTATCCAAAATAGAATTTTCTCTCGCATAAATAAGCTCAGTAACATTTGGATATGATATCCAAATGGCTCAATACATTTTTTGACTCGATCCATTGTTGCTTTCCAGAAAGAAATAAAACTTTCCTGAGAGGAGAAATAGTATAATTCAAGTGTATTTTGGAGGGCTGTCAATATTCATAAAGTGAAATAATTTCATTAAAAAAATGAAGGCTGTTGAATTTAAGGCATAACGCATGTGATTCATTTAAAATATATTACGCTGTAAATGTTTTTGTTGCCGTTAACACATTATTTATTTTTGAGTGGGAGCTGACAGAATTGCGCTACTATCACACATTTATTGTTTACCAGTAATGTATTTTGCGATTGACTTGACCTGTGCACTCCACAAGCATTCTTTGCCTGACCGCATAAGCAGAGCTGGCTAAGAAGTGGGAATATTTTTACTTATTTTTACTTACTTACTTACTTACTTACTTACTTACTTACTTGCTTTTACTTACTGACTGACTGACTGACTGATTACCCCGTTTTAAATAGCGTAGTGCTTAGCAAAGCAGACCTACAAACTATAGGTCCTATGTTCAGATCTCCTCACAGGCAAAACAAAGTACGCATTATTAATTATTCCGAATAGATGAACGCTTCGCTGGCTCAAACCTTCAGTATGTACATTATAGTTAGTATTAAATAAAACAGTTTACGGTTATATTGCAACTGTTTCTGGTGGACTTTCAAAGTACGCATCTGTGCATGCATTTTGCTGGCTACAGCATACAGTAGTAGTAGTACATACCTTATAGTAAGCCTTAGCTAAAATTGTATGTGTTTATACTGCAAATTTTTCTGGCATGGAAAAGTTCATTTTCAGTCTCGCTAGAAATTGCTCAAGTCTTATGAATATTCCTAGGAAGATAGTAGATACTAGTACGCCTATTACTGGCTAATAAGCTGTTGAAATGGCCAGTGGCAAAAGCCATAGATGCTATGATGGAGGGAAAATTAATAAGAAACATTAGTCAGTTTAACACAATACTCAATGGTGTCTAGCGACTGCTGTAACATGTAATGACGTGGCGTATTGGTTAAAGACAGTATCTTTAACGTAGATTACCTCAGTGCGATTCTTTTGAGAGCAACAATATTTTATTTATTTATTTTTAGGCTACAATTAAACTGTGTTCTACAGTATTGCGACCATTTCTGGTACATTCCATGATTCTCTTGTCTTTTCTCTTGATGAAAAAGTAAGTTATTGTAACTTTTCTGGATCGTTATTGTATCAATGTCATTCATGAATGAAAGAAAAAGGTATGTTATTATTCCATGAAAGAAAAAAATACATTCTAATGCCATGAAATTAAATAGATTTGGCAGACTTGCTAGCTATTGCTCAATTCTTGACTATTCCAGTAAGTTAGTAGATACTGGTAAAGACAATTACTGGCCAATACGCTGTTAAAACGACCAGTGGCAAATGCCATACACTCCATAGATGCTATTTGTGGTGGATGTAAACTCTTAAACTGTTGAAATGGACAGTGGCAAAAGAGGATTTGTTCAGGGTAGACACAAGAGGCTATACTGTCAAATGTATAGCTCCGTGGTGTAGTGGTTAATGACGCAGTCTTTCCCGTGGGCGACCCAGGATTGAATCTCAAGAGGGCAACACATTCTATTGCGGGCCGGCTGAACAAGGCTTGGGTCATTTCTTGTTTTCACATGGATTACAGTGGTGAAAGAGAACTGACCCTACTCCCCCGGTCCATTAATATACAGTGGATGCAAAAGGTCTAAACACCCCTGTTAAAATGCCAGGTTTTTGTGATGTAAAAGAATGATAAATCATGTCAGAACTTTTTCCACTTTTAATGTTACGTAAAATGTGAATAATTCAATTGAAAAACAAACTGAAATCATAGAGTATAAAAACCTTACAATAACCTGGTAAGTGTGCACACCTTCTAATAACTGGGGATGTGGCTGTGTTCAGAATTAACCAATCATATTTAAACTTGTGTTTAATAGAAGTTATTACACAATTGCCATCATTTAAAGTCTCTGATTAATCACAAATAAAGTTCAGCTGTTCTAGAAGGATTTTCCTTAGTTGCATCTCAGAGAAAAAGCCATGGTCCACAGGGAGCTTCCAAAGCATTAGAGGAAATCTCGTGGTTGAAAGATATCAGTCAGGAGAAGGGTACAAAATAATTTCCAAAGCATTAGATATACCACAGAACACAGTGAAGACAGTCATCATCAAGTGGAGAAAATATGGCACAACAGAGATATTACCAAGGACTGGACGTCCCTCCAAAATTGATAAAAAGACGAGAAGTATACTGGTCAGGGAGGCTTCAGAGACTCCTACAGTGACATTAAAGGAGCTGCAGGAATTTCTGACAAGAACTGGCTGTGTGCAACATGTGAGAACATTTTCCGTATTCTTCATATGAATGGGCTATGGGGTAGGGTTAAAAGACGGAGGCCTTTTTTACAAAGATAAACATCCAAGCACGGCTGAAGATTGCAAAAACAAACATCAAGTCTTCCAAAAGCATGTGGGAAAACACGTGTTATGGTCTGATGAAACCAAGGTTGAATTTTTTGGCCATAATTCCAAAAGGTATGTTTGTTCCAAAAACTACACTGCACATCACCCAAAGATCACCATACCCACAGTGAAGCATGGTGGTGACAGCATCATGCTTTGGGGCTCTTTTTCTTTAGCTGGAACTGGGGCCTTAGTCAGGGTGGAGGGAATTATGGACAGTCCCAAATATCAGGCCATTTTGGCACAAAACCTTCAGGCGTCCGTTAGAAAGCTGAAGATGAAGAGGAAGTTCACCTTTCAGCATGACAACGACCTAAAGCACACATCCAAATCCACAAAAGCATGCCTTCACTAGAAGAAGATTAATTTTTTGGAATGGCCCAGCCAGAATCCAGACCTGAATCCAATTGAACATCTGTGGGGTGATCTGAAGTGGGCTATGCACAGGAGATGTCTACGCAATCTGACGGATTTGGAGCGTTTTTGCAAAGAGGAGTTGGCAAATATTGTCACGTCAAGATGTGCCATGCTAATAGACTCCTAGCCAAAATGACCGAATGCTGTAATGATATTAAAGGTTCTTCAGCAGTATTAGTTTAAGCGTGTGCACACTTATGCAACCAGGTTATTGTGAGTTTTGAATTGTTTACTTTTCAGTTTGTTTTTCAATTGAATTGTTCACGTAAATGAAAACAGAATGCAAATCATTTAAACCCTATATGTAATGGAAAATTGTACCAAGACAACTTTTTAAATGTTAAAACTGAGAAGTGTTAATGTTTCTTGAAAAATAAATGAATTTGATGCCTGCAACACAATTCAAAATTGCTGGGCCTGGGGGCGACAAAAGACTGGTTAATTTGTGTAATACTAAAAAAACCTGGTGGAACATTTCACAATTACTCAGCTTAATTGGCAACATGTCAGTAACATGATTGGGTATAAAGAGCATCCCAGAGAGTCTTGATGGGAACGGGTTCACCACTCCGTGAAAGTCTGTGCAGGCAAATATTGTAACAGTTTAAGCATAATGTTTCTCAACGTAAAATTGCAAAGGGTTTGGGGATCTCATCATATACGGTACATAATATGATTAGAAGACCTATATTGACCTATATTGGATGGCTGGGTTGGTGGGGTTGTAAGTTGTCTAAACACTTACAGTAAGAAGATGAAGTATTTCTGTTCTTTACTTTCAATAAATTGTAGAACATTCTAAGTGCTTCTTTTTGCCTTGAATTTATGGGGTATTGTATGTATATGACGTTAGACATTAGATAAACGTTATTGAGCTCAGATTCTTTAAGGATGAGAAAATCATCAGTGTTAGCCCAGTTCCATCTCACTCCATCAGCACCACTGGGCTTCCTTTCCCCATGGGGAGTGGAAATGATGAGCTGACAAATCAAAAATATAATGCACATCCGTTGGGCTATCTTTTACAGTGTGTTCTCCAGGAACAAGATCCACTCACTTGAACACTCTTGTCAATTTGTTGTATTCTCTATTTTGTACTTTATATTATATATTCCCTAAACTTTTTGTATTTGTAAAACGTTCAGTTCTAACTGGAACCAGGCAAATAGACCCCTATTTGAATATTATGGCTGTGTATATCAGTGTCATATTTGTGTGTGTGTGTGTGTGTGTGTGTGTGTATAAAGGAGAGGCCAGCTGGAAAGGCTAAGTATTGGGTTACAGGAGACACAGAAACCTATTTTCTGATCGATATGGAGAGAGAAGAAACAGATGAGAGGAACGGGGAGAGAAAACTAAAGAAAGAGAGAAGCTGGAGGAGAGTGGGAAGACAATTAAAAAGGAGAAAAATCGAATATGCCAGGTGTAGAAATGGAAAGAAGGAAGAGATGAGAGAATGGAAAGAGAAAAATTAAGTATAATGTAGTGATTGTGTGAGCAACAGAAAAGAAATAAGTTATGAAAGTAAATTTAAAAAACTCAATGTAATGATTTTTGTTAAATATACAGTATGCATTGCATTCAGCTTCAGCCATATGCTTACTTGGGTATTCTTCTGTAAGGATTGTGATAGAAAAATGTAGTTAATATGAAATCTAATGATATTTCATAGAATTAGTAAAAAAAATATTGGCACCTCCGATAAAGATGAACAAAAAATATTAAATAAAACAACTAATGATACTTATTCTGAACTACATTAAATACTGGGGTTTAAGTCCAAATAATTTAGATTTGGTGGTAAATGTATGTAACAATATAGTTGTGGATGCTGGATGACACACCATCTTTATAGAAAAACTATGATATGCAGAAAAGGATTCACTATATGATAGTGAATCTCTGTTGTAGGGCTGGGTTATCCTCGGCATAGACAGTTAAGGTCATCTGCATCTTTTGTTCTCACATTCTCTCTTATTACCTTTGCTTCTCTCTGTCTTCTCTCTCTTAATCTGTGATTCTGTCTTGCTCGCTCACTGTCACTGCATCACAATGAGGCAAAACAGAATAAGTGTTATTTAAAGACAAGCGCAGTAGTTGCTCATCTCATTTAGAAAGCCACAGAGAGAAGGGAGGAGAGAGGGAGGGAGGTGAGGTACCCAGAGAGTTGGAGGGAGGCGGAGGAAAGTGAGAGACAGAAGAGCAACAAAGATGATGTCATCTTTTAACCCAATAAACCCCTCCCTTTCTCCCTTTTCACTCTTTTTCTCTCGCTCCCTCCACAATCTTTCTTCCTCCCTCTTCCTTTCTCTTGTCTTTTCCTCTTTTTTCTTCACTTTGGCTATACTATATTTAGCTCTACCTGTGTTTGTGTTGCCTTGTATTAGGTGGATGATGGATCTTCACATCTTCCTGTTAAAGATTTCTGCACACATTTAAACTCTCTTAGACTGTTTCTCTCCATCTTTTCACATCCTCCCTGTCACCAATTCCCAATTAGTCTTTTCCCACCAGTGAAAGCCACAATATGTTGTGGTCTATCTCTGTCTCTCTCTCCCTCCTTTTCCTCTCTCAACATTCGCATTTTAGTAATTTAGCTAAGGCACTTATCCCGAGCAACACAGTAGTGAGTGCATTCATTTACGAGCTGGACCCCATGGGAATTGAATCCACAACCTCTGGCATTGCAAGCCCCATGCACTACCATCTGAGCGACACAGGACCTCTCCCTCTTTCTCTCCTTTGATCGCTCTCACTTATTTCAGTTCTCTTAGGCTCTTTTTCCTACCGCTCTAAACATCTCCACTGTAAACCTAACAACAACCCATTCCCTGTAGTACGTAGTTCACTCTTTTTGATCAGTGTCATTTAGTACACGCCCTTTGTTCCCAAAATCATTTAATTTCCTGTGGCCATTGATTTCATACTTTAGTGTAAGAGTTGCAGACCATAGAGCAGGTGTTTCTTTTAAATGGTAAAAGGTAAATTAAGTTTTCTAAAAACGTTGTCTAGTTGAAGACCATTAGTGTTGTGAAGTTTTTATTTTTGTAATATATATTTTTTTGCCCTGTACGTTCACATCGGTTGTGTTCCTCCACTATCTTTGCTGAATTGCTACATTTACATTTTATTCATCTAGCTCACGTTCTTATCCAGAGCTACTTACATACATTATTGATCGCATACATTAAGAAGAACTTTTAAGAAATAACTTATGGGGAGGAGAGGAGATGAATGAGCCAATTAGAAGTTTAGGATTATGTTTACCATGATGATATGAGGGCCAGATGGAAAATCTAGCCAGGACAACAATGCTAATAAACATACAATGTGACATGGGTCCTTCAGTGACCACGGAGTAAGAACACCCATTTTTATGTAAATTATTAACAGTGTAAGCTTGCAGATTATGTAATTGATTTTGGGTTACTCCTCCTATCATTTAACATGGGCACTTTCCATTGCAGAGCTTTGCTTTTGTGTGGATTCAGGCCTATGGATTAAAATTAATTGTTGTCTACTCTATTCACCTTATTTCTGTTGTTTCTGAAAACATGGAACTTGATTATGATAATAATGATGAATGATTTCGTTGGAGATGTTTTAAAAAAGATACAAATCTCAGGAATTCTGTTTGCAGGCAATAACTGTATTTTTTTATTCTGACATTCTTTATAAACATACAGTTGTGCTCATAGGTTTGCATACCCTTGCAGAAATTGTGACATTTTGGCAAAATATGACTGATCACGCAAAAAAACTATTTTATTTAAGCATAGTTATCATATGAAGCAATTTATTATCACATAGTTGTTTGGCTCTTTTTTATATCATAATGATAACAGAAATTACCCAAAAGGCCCTGATTAAAAGTTTACATACCCTCTAATGTCAGGCCTTGTTACAGGCACATAAGCTGACACACACAGGTTTTTTGAATTTCCCACACCTGGGTTTTTTAAAATTGCAATTAGTGTCTGTGTATAAATAGCCAATGTGTTTGTAAGCTCTCATGTGGATGCACTGAGCAGGCTAGATACTGAGCCATGCGAAGCACAATAGAACTGTCAAAAGACCCACGTAACAAGGTAATGGAACTTTATAAAGATAGAAAAGGATATAAAAGATATACAAAGCCTTGCAAATGCCAGTCAGTACTGTTCAATCATTTATTAAGATGTGGAAAATTCAGGGATCCTTTGATACCAAGCCAAGGTCAGGTAAAATTTCAGCCAAAACTACCAGAAGAATTATTCGGGATAAAAACCAAAGCCCACAGGTAACATCAGGAGAAATACAGGCTGCTCTGGAAAAAGATGGTGTGGTTGTTTCAAGAAGCACAATATGATGACACCAAAATGAGCTGCATGGTCAAGTTGCCAGAAGGAAGCCTTTACTGCACCAATGCCACAACAAAGTTACAATATGCCCGGCACCAATGCCAAAACAAAGTTACAATATGCCCGACATCAACTTGACACGCCTCGCAACCTCTGGCACACTGTAATTTGGAGTGACAAGACCAAAATAGAGCTATATGGTCACATATAGAGCTATATTGGAGAGGGGTCAACAAGGCTTACAGTAAAAAGAATACCGTCCCCACTGTGAAGCATGGTGGTGGCTCACTGATGTTTTGGAGTGGGAAGCTCTAAAGGCACAGGGAATCTTGTGAAAATTGATGGCATGGTGAATGCAGCAGGTTATCAGTAAATTCTGGCAGGCAATTTGCATTCTTCAACACGAAAGCTGTGCATGGGACACTCTTGGTCTTTCCAGCACGTGAATGACCCAGCGCAAGGCCGCTCTGGGGAGATCTCAAACGTTTGGTTCATGCAAGACGACCAAAGACTTTACATAACCTGGAGGCGTTTTGCCTAGACGAATGGGCAGCTTTTCCACCTGCAAGAATTTGGGGCCCCATAGGCAACTATTACCAAAGGGTGCATGCTGTCATTGATGCAGAAGGAGGAGATACACAGTATTGAGAACTAAGGAGATACAGACTTTAGAAAAGTCAGTTCTTTTTTTGCCATGTTTTGTTTTATGATTGTGCCATTCTGTTATGACATGCAGTTCAATGTGAATGCCATAAGAAATAAAAGACATGTGTTTTGCCATCTCCCTCATGTTTTCTTTACAAATGGTACATACAGCTCCGGAAAAAAGTATGAGACCCCTGCAGCTTTTTCTTTCCTTTCCAAAAAAGTCAAAAAGGATTGTACAAAAATGTTAAAATTAAGAGACCACTGCAAATTGAACACCTCATTCAAAACTTTATTGGAATGGAAAGAAAAAGGTGCAGTTGTCTCTTAATTTTTTCCGGAGTTGTATATTACCAATTCTCCAAGGTTATGCAAACTTTTGAGCACATCTGTATATGTATATTTATATTATTATTTTTCTGTTTCAGTTTTGTTGATGAAGTGTTATACCTTAAATGTACTACATTTATGTTCAGGCATTGTATAATATACAATATATATTTATTTTCATATAATTTATACATTTTCCATAAATGAATTAACTTATTTTGTAACATATATAGGAAGATTTATAATTTAATTTGCATTTGTTGAAATAAGAAGCATCATTAGAAGCAACATTTTATTTAATTAATGCCAGTGTATAGGCACAGAAATGACAACATAGGTATTTGGATTGATTGTATTATAGGATTATTGGTTACTGGAATAGGGGAAGAATTTTCTTACTGGCTCATCCTTAAAAACAAATTTCCAAAATATGCTTGCTAGTCAGAATAACTGTAGCTGCATGGGATAATAATGGTTATTTAAAATGTTTACAGGACTATTGTTTAACCTCTCCAACTCCCCCTTTCCTCTCTATTCCTTTCCTAGATGCACCCGTGGCAGACCTCCATGACCTATTCTGTAAGAAGTTGCAGCAGTGCTGCGTTCTTTTTGACTTCCTGGACTGTGTGGCCGACCTTAAGGGGAAGGAGATCAAACGAGCTGCACTCAACGAACTAGTGGAGTCTGTTGCTACAAGCAGAGGAGTTCTGATAGAGCCACTCTACCCAGAGGCGATAAAGATGGTGAGAGAGGAAAGAGAGATGGACATGGAATAGGAAGGGAAAATAGAGGAGAGGGGGAGGAGAACAGTAAGAGAAAGAAAATTCACTTTTTTAATTATAGTCGTCAACCCCATGGCCATTTTTACACTTTGTTGTTACAAAGTAGAATGAAAATGGAACAAATTGGAATTCGCTCTCATTGATTAATGCGACATACAACAAAATGTTGTTTTATCAGAAATGCATCAAAATGTAAGGTTATCAGGTATCCAAACAGAAAATGTGTTAGTTGGATAAGTGATTTGTGTTCCATTCATAGCAAAAATTATCTTATTATCCAAGCCTGAACACCGCCAATTTAACATGTGAATTATAAGCAGATTTTAGATATAAGCAGGGGTTAAATGGGGTCAGGGTCCTTATGGTCCTAACGAGAGCCAGGTTAGCCTGTGACCCGACACCTCTGGTTGTGAATATTCTGACTACAATTATCTTATACAATTCTAATCAGCTAATTAACATGTATTATGCAGCAGTCTCAAAAAAAAACATTTTGTTCTACTTTGTATTGGGACACATAGATTTTTTCAAAAAACAATCACAAGTGCGAAAGACAGAACACACAACAAAAAGCAGCTTCTGTACATGCAGTGTGCACATAAATACAATTGTATGACAAACTATGAAAACAAACGGCCAACAAAAAAACAGGTAATTACACCAGTGTTTAATTATAAAGTGTTAATCCACAAATATTTACAAATGTACTTGAAAACCGGAAGGAGGATATTATATCTCCAATTTCCATTATCGCTCAAAAAGAGCACTAAACACGTAATAAGGCTATAGGTTTCATTGACCTATTGATAGCCTAGCTGCGGAATGTCATTAGACATTTTTCCTTCACCTTCCATTCATCAGTTTCGGTGATCACATTCTGCACTGTCTGGATGCTGGAATTATATAAGTATTAAAATGTGCAGGAGTGGCCATCAAAGAGCGCCTCATGTTGTAATTAACATTCAGATGCAAACATTAAGACTGTGTTCCAATATGACAGACGTTATACAAGAAATCGTAATTAACTATTCCGACAGAGATATTAGCTAGTTCGACAAATCTAACCTATATTGGATAACAAGGTTTTAAAGGGATAGTTCATACAGAAATCATATTTTGGTGACAATCTCCTTACTCCAAGTAGGTCTTTCAGGCACATAGTAATTTTTTAAAAACAGTCCATTATTCAGCTCTGTCTCTGTTAGTAATTTGCGTTTTTAGCATTTAACAAATGAATGAATGAAACCTCACGTACCCCTATCGCAAAGCTGCATTGCATTGCACTACACTAATATACCCCAAACTAAGACAAGTGGGGTTGTTTACCTCAAAGAATATGACAATGTTGTATTCCTTGAAATAAAGTTAATTTTCCCAATATTATTCACTTCTCAAATAAACAGGTAATTCCTGTGTTTAGACGTAAGTTTTATTTACAATTCTATGGATTGTAAAATCCATGCATTCCTTCTGGAAGAGTAAGTTTATATACAGTAAAAGAAAGTTAGTATGCACTAGCTAGAACGCAAATTACCTATTTCACCTTTGACATTCACCTCTGACAGTCAAACTAGATTTGCTTGAGAGAGAAAAGAAAATACATATATATTATGTCTGACTCTGAATACAAGCAGGAAGAAGATTTTCCTAGGGATACAGCCTTACCTTTTGAAATCATTATACACAGATGATTAATTGATTGATTAGAAGCTTGGAGAGCAGCTAAATGGGGTGATGGTGAACAAGTTAATCCCCAACCCTTGTCCAGATTATCCGGAGGCAATGTATACTTGTGTATTATAACATAGCATTTGAAAGTATTACTTTCAATCTGTCTTGTTTCCACGGATTGCACTGGGAAAGTTGTTTCATTGATTCTCTCACAATACGACTCGGGAGAGGCAGAGGTATTGTCCCAATTGCAGAATGGGTAGAATTTAATTAACTCAAGATATACGAGCAGGCAGACATCGACATCCATACTTAAAAACAAAGAAAATCCAGAAGTTCAAAGTTTATTTGTCAAATGCCACAAATTAAACGGTGTCATCCTGTACAATGAATTTTTAACGACATCTACTTAGTAAGAATTAAGAAATATATAAAGCAAATATATAGCAAAACATATACCACTAATATGTATTATTGTTAATAAGCTGTTTTATCAGTGCACAGTTTAAATAACCAATGCTAAATACAAACTGGGACAAAGATGAATAATGGATTGTTTAAAAAAGTTACTACCGGCCTTCTGGGATATCTTTTGGTGAGTGAGCATTGAGATAAATATGAAATTTGGACGACCTATCCCTTTAAATATGTTTTTTGAGAGCTTTTGGCACAAGCTCACTGGGTATATATAATCTTTATTGATTTTATTTATCATTAGGAAATCAGTTCCACTGAAATATTTATTTTGGCTGACCTATTTCCTGTTTTGCCTAGGCACTGGTTAACATTCAAGAATGGATATTTTTATAGTACATAAGCTGGCCGAAGATTTGACATTTTGCCATTGATTTTGAAAATATCACTGATCATACAAAACCACTGTCTTTTATTTAAGGATAGTTATCATATAAAAGCCATTTATTATCACACAGTTCTTTGGCTCCTTTTTAAATCATAATAAAAGAAATCACCCAAATGGCCCTTATCAAAAGGATACATACTCTTGAATGATTGGTCTTATTTTAGACAAACGTTTTGACACATACAGGTAAAAATGGCAATTAGAGGTGAATTTCCGACACCTGTGGGTTTTAAAATTGCAATTAGTATCTGAGTATATATAGTCAATACGTTTGTTAGCTCACACGTGGATGCCCCGAGCAGACTAAATACTGAGCTGTGTGGAGCAGAATTGTTCTGTCTAAAGACCTGCATAACAAGGTAATGGAACTTTATAATGATGGAAAAGGATATAAAAGATATACAAAGCCTTGCAAATGCCAGTCAGTAATGTTCAATCACTTAAGAAGTGGAAAGTTTGAGTATCTCTTGATACCAAACCAATGTCAGGTTGACCAAGAAAGATCTCATCCAAAACTGCCAGAAGAATTGTTAGGGATCCAAAGAAAAACTCACAGGTAACCTCAGAAGAAATACAGGCTGCTCTGGAAAAAAACTGTGCGGTTGTTTCAAGGAGCATAATACGATGGTACTTGAACAAAAATGAATGTTTGTTACCGGGAATGTATCTCTGGTTATATGAGTGGAGCTCTGCCCCCTAGAGGGGCTTTAGTTCCTAGTGGTTTACCCCAGCCGTGTCAGGGGCCATACTGAAAACTCATTATGCAGGATGTGACAGCCAATCAGGGCACACCTGCGCCTATATTGGACCCGTGAACCCAGAGAATTTCCTCCCAAGTTTATTCAGCAACATACTCATGCGACAGCAAAGCAACCGGTCTAGGGGGCTCCGCTCCACACATATAACCGGAGTTACATTCCCGGTAACTAATGTTATACAGGTGCTGGTCAGACTGATATATATTTTTTCATTAGTTCTCAGTTATAATCATCAAAATTTAAAGGAATGAACACTTGATGTATATCAGTCTGTGTGGAATGACTGTATACATTATACAAGTATCGCTTTTTGAATGGAATTACTGAAATAAATCAGCTTTTTGATGATATTCTAAGTATATGACCAGCACCTGTATGTCGTGGAGCTACGCTCCCTAGAGGGACTTTAGCTCCTAGTTGTTCACGGTGAAGCGAGCGAGCCAAGGATGTACTCTTTGCCATACCATCCAGCACAGCTCGCAGGGTCCAATTAAAAACCGTCCCCTAAAAACTCGAGATGAAATGTCCCCGGAATCTGACAAGATAAGAGAAGGGATAATGGAATGTGTAATGATGAGAAATCCTCCCCCCAAGCCGACCTATGAACACATAGGTCATCCCAGGGAGAAGGGATGTTGAGCTCAAGCGAAAGGGAAACGTATCCGTTCCACCTAAGCTCAACAAAAAACGCTCACGCACCTCACGAGATGAGGGGCATGGGGATATATGAAAGAAAATGACAATACAAGGGAAGCCCGGAGGGGGAGGCTCACATAGTGACAATACCACAGATCCACACAAGCTACATAGTTCTATATTGCTAGGTAGACAATGAAACAAGGCAACAAGATATCCCCAGCAAAATTCAAAGATCCCGGGCAGCTGCGCCGAGAACTGAATGGACAAGGGATGTGGGGGACACATCCAGTAAATAGACCACGACGCCGTGGTGAATATGTCTACTCCGAATCCATGGAAAAGAGCAGAGGCCACAACACCCCACGTGGAGTGTGCACAGATACCCTCCAGTAGGCAAAGGCGATGCAGTCACAAAGCCAGTGGGAGAGATGCTGCTTAGAAAGCGGATGACCCAACCGGGAATCCGAATAACAAATAAACAACTGAGGAGTCAGTCTGATAGACCTGGTGCGCTCCACGTACAGAGTGAGAGCATGGACAGAGCACAGACAGTGGAGGGGAAGAAGGCCTGTAAATCAATCACCACAACATGATGGAGATGTCCACTTCCTGTTTGAAAAAGATTGCCTTCTCTACCCATGTAGAGAGGGACAAAGCAGCACAGGAGGAGCAAGCTGGGTGGTCGGTAAGACCCTCGCGAGCGTGGGCCGGTCCCAGGCAGGAAACACACGAGGAGTATACTGATTGCGGCGGTGAAAAAATTCATGTTTAGACGCCTGGCAGACAATTTGCATTCTTCTGCATGAAAGCTGCGCATGGGATGCTCTTGGACCTCCAGCACGACAATGACCCTAAGCACATGACCAAATTGACCCTCCAGAGGTTATAGCAGAAAAAGGTGAGGGTTGTAGAGTGGCCATCAGTCTCTTGACTTTGATTTCTTCGGGCCAATCTGGGGAGATCGTCATGTAAGACAACCAAAGACTTTGCATGACTTGGATGCATTTTCCCTAGACGAATGGGCCGTTATACCACCTACAAGAATGTGGGGCAAATGACTACTCTGGCTGTAATTTTGACCAATGACATAAGATTTTATCCCACAATTTTTTGGGGGTGTGAAAGCATTTAGATAACGTTATGTGTGTTATTAGAAATAATTCAGCTAATGTCTCATGTACACTAAGAGAAAATAGTCTTTAATCCCCTACTAATTTTGTAAGTTTGGCCACTGACAAAGAAATGATCAGTCTATCATTTTTATTGTAGGTTTATTTGAACAGTGAGAAACAGAATATCAACAGAAAAATCCTGAAAAACACAAGTCAAACATTTTCTAAATTGATTTGCCTTTTAATGAGTGAAATAAGTATTTGACCCCTCTCAATCAGAAAGATTTCTGGCACCGAGGTGTCTTTTATAAAGGTAACGAGCTGAGATTTGGAGCGCACTCTTAAAGGGAGTAGAAACCTGTCCACAGAACAATCATATTCTAAACTTTCCACCATGTCCAAGACCAAGGGGCTGTCCAAGGATGTCAGGGACAAGAGTGTTGACTGGAATGGGCTACAAGACCATCGCCAAGCAGCTTGGTAAGAAGGTGACAACAGTTGATGCGATTATTTGCAAATGGAAAAAACACAAAAGAACTGTCAATCTGAAATCCTGCAGCGCCTGCAACGTCCCCCCTGCTCAAGAAAGCACATGTACAAGCTTGTCTAAAGTTGAGACCAAAATTGAGCTCTTTGGTATCAACTCAACTCGCTGTGTTTGGAGAAGGAGGAATGTTGCCTATGACTCCAAGAACACCATCTCCAGCGTCAAACATGGAGGTGGAAACATTATGCTTTGGGTTTTTTTTCTGCTAAGGGGACAGGATAACTTCAATGCATCAAAGGTACGATGGACGGGGCCATGTACCGTCAAATCTTGGGTGAACCTCCTTCCCTCAGCCAGGGCATTGACAATGGGTGTGTATTCCAGCATGACAATGACACAAAACACATGGACAAGGCAATAAAGGAGTGGCAAAAAAAGCACATTAAGATGGCCAACTACAAGACCTAAAAGAGTGAATCTCTCTGACTGACTGACTACCCCTTGCTAAATAGCGTAGTGGTTAGAGACGCAGGCTCTGGAACACAGGTACTGCATTTGCCTCCCATAACAGTCAAAACACATTATACCTGCCAGACAAACTCTTCGCTGACTTCACCAATCTCTCGTCTTTTCACTTGACAAAAAAGGTATTTTATCGTTAGCGGTGGCCATTTGAGGCTTGATTTCCATTCTTCTAGGATACTATACTAGCATTGCTGACATTGCTGACCTGCGTTCGATTCTCCGGAGGGTAGCCACACTCAACATATTCTGTTGCGGGCCAGCTGAACTAGGCTTGTCTGGTTTCTTATTTCGTCACTTTGTAACATGCTGCGGCTTAGGCCCTGCCACAGGACACTCACTAGGTAGAACCAATCACAACTTTTCACAGAGATGCACATTTTTGCCTAAGTTGTTGAAAACCTGGACAGGAAAATTCTAACATTGTAAGCTGTAAGGACAGGCTGTTCACCACCAGCTGATCATTATTAAGAATTACTTATTAAATCATTAAGACAACACATTGTTAACCAGCAATAGCAAGGAACTTTTTCAAACCCCCAGTCTTTTTAGGGCTCTTTAGTGGAACTTAAGTTTAGCATTAGAACTGCCAAATGCCTATGCCATTTGCCGTTTGAATTTGTAATCCCATTTTGAAAGCTACACCCTCCTCCTTTCATGACTTTTCCTAAATAGGTGTATATAAAAAAATTCTGTTGTCAGATTTCTGAACTAAAACAATAACAATTTAGAGACTACATGCTTTCTTTTACCGGTTTTCCAACTTAATCTGCCCATTGCATTTAGCGTTGGTAGATGTATCCGGATGCTCAGCCCTCATTGAATGAATTACATCAGTAGAAGAATGTGCGATACTCCCAGATGAATGACAGAACCTTGGTTGAATTTACTTAATTGTAAGGCTATAATTCAAACATAATACAAACAATATAGGCTTAATAACAATTCAACATATGTATCACACATTACCTTTTCAATAGGAGATCAAGCTTCTTGTGTAAGCTAATTCATCGAATGTAAATCTCAACTGTAAATCAAAATATTTATTCACAAAACGAAATAACAACAACAATGTTTACAAATTTCCAATTACCAATTCAACAAATGTATTACATTGTTTTTATTAGGAAAGAAAAACAGAATTACTCTTTGAATTGTCTCTGCTCATTTTACTGAAGATTAAGATTCTACAAACGCATTATGGTAAATAATTATTCTCAAAACTTAATGCTAACGATATTCTTGATTATTCAACAAATGGACAACATTTTTTCATTTAAGTCCTTCGGCTATGTGACGCACTGTTCGCATTAGGCTATTCATTTTGAGAATTTTTTTCACAAACCCCTCTCGGTTTTTTCATAACTTATTCATGTCAACTATAGACAAACCTTATGTCAGTAAACAAGGTGACTAGAGCTATGCATTGCAACTCAATAGCCCCACTAGAATCCCTGTGAGAGACCAGAAAATACGTGCACATAGCCTATTCATTTGGAAAAATTGACCTAGTTGAAAACGTATTCATGTTACCTATAGACAATTCAGGTTGGCTGTGTAATTTTCATTTTTTTATATTTGTGGGACCTAATAAATTAATGAAAATACTACAGCCTGTGTTCTTAGAAATAATTGTTCTATGTATACATTTTTGTAATTTATTTAAGAGCTGCAGTACAAACACATTCTTGTATTCTTCAAATTCATTAACCATTTAAAACAATCATTCTGTAATTCATTTTTTTATAGACTATTCTATGTAGTTTGTTAACAACCCAGTCCATAAACTGATGTTCAGGCTGGATGGTGATGCGTAAATGATGGTGAGATAGAATGTCCATGCTAATAGGGACTATTCATATGCTAAGTATGTGAAATGGCATTCGGCTCTGGCAGATAATGAGGTCTGAAAAACCTGGTTCTAGTGTTAAGGGCCAAACTAGACCAGAGGCATCACTTCATTGCAATGACTCCGACACAACTCCGAAAGGTGGGTCACAGTTTAAGATTTTGCGGTCATTAGTTCAGATATGCTATCATTGCAAACTAAAGTGGCAAGTCATGCAATGCAAGGCTAGCTTGAAGGTGCTTAACTTTACACTTTCAGACTCTGAAAATCACAGATAACTATGGAATTCGATATAAATTCACAAAGATTCTCAATCATAGAACGACATGAACAAAATTTCACTCTGCATAGACTGAACATTTTTATTGGTTATTATAAGCTTCTAATAAAACAGGAAACATTTAAGTTGATGCAGTTATTGCCATAAGATAAATACGCATTGCTGCTGACACAGTGGACGACTAAATATATCCTTGCCCATCTGAATATTGTCATAATTGATGATTCTGACAATACTCAACGCAGCAGAATGATTCTTGTCAACATCTACAAGTTGCTTATTGACATCAATATTGCAATAAGGGGAATTCTGTGTGCAACTTTTCCAAAGGACAAACACTACTTATAAAATACCTAGTTTACATAAACATAACGTCTTGGAACGTAACTCTAAACTTTTTCTCATCCCATTATTTATTCATGAATGCAGCTTTTCTGGCTCAGGATGCATAGTTTCAATTAATGGACACTGTAAATAATGCAAATTCCCAACTGGGACAGAGGTGAATAATGGCTTGTTGTTAAAAATTGCTCTGTGGGCCTTCAATAACAATTCTGAGTAAGCATAATGTCATCCAAATATGAATCTAGGTCAAAGTATCCCTTTAAGCTCTGTGGTGTAATTGTTTGGATATGCGATTTGCCATAATTGGTGGGGTGTTTAATCTGAGCTCATGACACTTATCGTTTACTTTACACAGGTGGACTCTATTCCACTAATAATGGGATGTCTGAAGGCAATTGGGTGCAGCATCAGTTTGTTAAGTGTGTCATAGCACCTGGGAGGAATATTTAGACTTTTCTAAAACCAAAAAATGTGTGTTGATCAGTGACATATAAATATTCAAATGTCCTTGGGGTGTGTATGAATACTTAGGCAATCCGTGTCAATATGAGCCGTGCCATGATGACCATCTCTTTGTTGAAGAACTACATAGACCCACCATGGTCTATGTTGCTGCTTTGCAGTACCACTGTGTGACAATAGCAAGGGGTTCACATCCTGATTGTGGCACAGCAATGACACAGCATTACCCGGGTGGGACGGATGGATACTTGTACAGCACTGCCTTGTCAAGTCACACTCTAGCGACTTCTTGTGTTAAGGTTGGTCACCTGCTAACTCTATTGTGGTTGTGTAATTAGGGAATGCGATAGAGGAAGGGACGCCTAGGTTATTTTCTGTTTGTTGTTCTTATAGTATTTTCCATTCTTTCCTTTCCACTCTCTCCTCTTTTAATTATATACCCATCCATCCCCCTTCCCTCTTATTTTTTTTACTCTACACTCTCATTATTCCATACCTCTGTCTCTCTATTCATACCTCCATCTCATACCGATTTTCTCTGTCTTTATCACTCCTTTAATCTCTTTCTGTTTGTTTTTTTAGATCTCAGTGAATATCTTCAGAACGTTACC
>JACXGJ010000184.1:102259-160204 GCA_016801105.1 Esox niger
ACACACAAACGCACAGACACACACCAGGATACTTGTATTTTTATTTTGGAGCCCCCTCATTTTAAGTGGATAACTATCGGGGGGGGGGGGGGGTGGATTGCCAACTAAAGGTAGTCTCAAATGATATTGCAAATTTTAAAGTGTCCAGAATAAAATAAAATAGAAAATAGATTAAACTACTACATGACTAGGTGGGCAATGATACACCTAACCCACCTAAACAGATGTACTTATTGCGGTTTGAGGGTAATTAGGTGTTAGGTGCAGTCGTTGACAATTACTGAAGAGTCGTTTTTATTTGGCCAAAGATACAACACCAATCCCGGAAGAATATATAATCGCTGATGAGAGCAACATCTAATATAATGTATTGATGTAATGTGGCAAAAAACATTGTTTTACAAGCATCAGTGGGTAATAGGTTTTCGCTGAAATTGTTACGAGAGGGAGAGTTGTTAACATAGCTTGATAAGCTTAGAAGTTGCTAAAATATATTCTCGTACTGAGTACGGATGCATATCTGCTACTATATGCACATCCATTGTTTTAGACATTTGTTTAACTCAAGACTGCTGCCAAAGGCTGCTTGAGTGCATTGGGGAACCGAAGATGTGTTGTTTCTTTGCATTTCCACATTGCTCCGGAGATAAGTATATAAGTGGACACTTATATATGAGCTTTTTGGACATCCCATAAAAAACATGGACATATGCAGGGACGCCTACAGGAATCCCAGGGCCCGGGACAATATTGAACATTTGGGACCCAAACCACGGCCCCAAAATAAATATCAATGATGGTACTGTTCATAAATCTGGTCATAAATGTTTATTGTTTCATGTTTTAGCTAGGTAGAACTAAATACCAAGATTGACTGACTAATAAATAATTATATGTAAGTCAACCAAATGGGCCCCCTCGAGGCCTGTGCCTGGGACAACGTTACTGGTTGCCCCCCCTGTCAGCGTCACTGGACATACTGTATGTATGGAGTTTACCCCCCCCCTTTGTAGCTATAACAGCTGCTACTCTTCAGAGGAGGCTTTCTACAATATTTTGGAGTGTCTTTGTGGGAATTTGTGCCTGTTCAGTCAAAAGAGCATTTGTGAGGTCAGGCTCTGATGCTCACGATCACCATTCCAATTTATCCCAAAGGTGTTTGGGGGGGATGAGGTCAGAGCTGTGTACAGGCCATTCAAGTTCCTCCACACCTAGCTCGTCGAACCATGTTTTAATGGACCCCACTTTGTGCAGTGGGTCACATTCATGCTGGAACAGGAAATGACTTTGCCCAAAATGTTGCCATGAATTTGGAAACACCCAATTGTCTAAAATGTCTTTGAATTCTGAAGCATTGACACTACAACCACCAGGCCTTGTTTACACCCTATAACCGCCAGAGCCGAACAACATTTGTCCCTATTAGCAAGGACATTCTCCTCTGTAGCATCACCATCCAGCCAGAGCATCAGAACATCTACTGAGTTGTCATCATACTATATTGAAGTATAAAAAATAATGAATTACAGAATTTGTTTGTTTTAAATGGTAAATTAATTAGAGAAATTTTATTTTGTTGTCTTCAACATATGAAGACAAAAAAAATACATAGAATGATTATTTTAAAGAACACAGTTTCATTAGTTTATTAGGCCCTACAAATTAAAAAAATGAAAATTACTCAACTATTCAAAGGTAAATCCTTCAGTATTAAGTTTTCATTTTAATGATGTACAAGGTAAAATAAGAGACATTATCAACTAGTTTGCGACAAACAAAGGATATGCGCATGAATAGTCTACATAGGTCTAAAGCACGCTTGCTTCATTAACACGATTCATTTCAAAGAATGAATAACACATGAATAGCTACAGCCTATTCGTAGAACTAAAATTTCAAAAGTTGTGCCGTCTTTTCCAGACTCCTATTTCACAGTGGCATTTGGGGTCGCCGTTGGTTAGTTTATTTTTTTGCGAGGAAGCTCAAGCATTGGTGGTGGCGGTTCAATATCTGAATCAGATGGACCAGGCATCCGACTCGTTGATTTCGGGTTACATTTCTGATTTTCCATCTCATTCCATCTCAACTAAATCTTGCAGCATCTGCAATGCTGTCAGGGTGTCAAATAACCGGGTTTGGTTTGCCATTATGAACATAATGCTGTAAATTTTGTCTGACTTGTGTCTGACTTCCTCACCAAGTTCAGATTATTTTCTACCCTGGGTTATCGCCCATTCATTCTTTGACGTCATTGCTATTACCATTCATTAGATTTGATTAAACCAGGTTCCCAAGGTAGGCATGTACGTGTAACAACTGAAAAAGTATGTAAACAACATGTATGCAATTTCTTAATCTTCAATAAAATAAGCAGAGAATTATCAAAGAAAGATAATCGGATGTGTGCAATTTAGTTTATCTTTTTCTCCTAAAATACAAAGATTAACTTATAATATCTTTGTTGAATTGGTGACTGGTGACTGCTAAATGATATCCTTGGTATTATGTTCAGTGAATAATTATTTAGCATAATATATTTGAACAATCGAAATCTTCAGTAAAATTGCAGAGAATTCAGAGAGAGATGATCTGATGTGTGTGCGATTTAGTATCTCCCTTTTTCCTAGAATATATACAATACATTGTAATAGCGTTGTTGAATGAGTGACTGGGAATTGCTAAATAATATCCTTGGTATTTCATTTGGTGAATACATTTTTTGCATAATACATTTGTAGATTTACATGTAGATTTACATTTGTTGAATTAGCCTACTCAATAAGCTGAATCTCCTACTGAAAAACAGTAACATGTGATAAGGAGCCTAAATCGTTTGTATTATTATTCAATAATAGCCTAATTATGTTTTTGATAGAAAACTTGAATCTTATTTGTAAGTTATTAATTCATATCGGAATATTGCGTATCCATCCATTGACGTCAGGCATTCAGCGAGAGGTGATTAGTGCCTGGGTACCATATGTGTACCAACGCTAAGTGGCGTGGGCTGTTGGCGGATTAAGTAGGAAAACAGAGCAAAAAATACAGGTAAATCGTCTCTAAATAATTTTCTATGTTAATCAGTGTTAATCAGTTTAGAATCTCGACAATGGAACAATGTAAAATATGCCTATTTAGGAAAAGTCATGAAAAGGGTAGGGTGTAGCTTTCAAAATGGCCTTGTTAATTTAATTACAAACTCAAATGCCTATATGCATAGGTTTTGGGTGGTTCTAGTGTCAAGAAGACCCATCACTGGAACTAAATAGCCTAGCCAAAACCTTGAAACACAGCCCCAGATCATTATCCTTCCTCCACCAAATGTTACAATAGGCACCATGCATTCTGGTAGGTAGCATTCTCTTGGCATCCGCCACACCCAAATTCATCCATCTGACTGCCAGATATCAAAACATGATTCATCACTTGGGGGCCCTGCTCTGTGAGTTTGCATGGTCTACTATTTCGTGGCTGGGCTGTTGTTGCTCCTAGAAGCATCCACTTCACAACTATAACACAGTTGACCAGGGCAGTTCTATTAGGGCAGACATTTCACACACAGACTTGTAGCAATTGTGGCATCCTATGACAGTGCCAAGATTAGACCCTGTGTTCTTCACCATGAAACATTCTGGGACACTGTAACATCTATGGAGAACAAAAGTACGTCCTCCCAGCTGCCTCTAAAATAAGGAAACACTATCACTTCCGATACATTTACGATACTAGAGAACTTCAATAAGCATTTCGCTGAAGCTGGCCATGCTTTCCACCTGGCTACCCAGCCCCCAGCCAACAGATTGGTTAACCCCCATAGTTACGTGCACACGCCCCCCCGAGCTTCTCCTTCACCCCAATCCAGACAACTGATGTTTTAAAAGAGTCGCAAACTCTGGATCCGTACAAATCAGCTGGGGTGGATAACATGGACCGCTATTTCCTACAATTTTCAGCAAATATTATTCCATCACCAGCCTTTTCAACTTCTCTCTCTCATCTTCAGAAATCCCTAGTGATTGGAAAGCCACTGCTGTCATTCCTGTCTTCAAAGGCAGTGATATCCTGGATCCAAACTGCTACAGACCTATATCCATCCTACCCTGTCTCTCCAAAGTTTTCGAAAGCCTGGTAAACAAACAGATTACCAACCATCTTGAATCCCACCGTACCTTTTCTTCTATGCAATACGGCTTCCGTGGTGGTCATGGCTGCTCCACGGCCACACTCAAGATCTTAAATTACATCATAGATAATTGATAGCTGATAACAACCCTACTGTGCATCCGTCTACATTGATCTGTCCAAGGCTTTTGACTCTGTCAATCATCACATTCTTATTGTCAGACTCAACGGCCTTGGTTTCTCACGTCTGCCTCGCCTGGTTCACTAACTATTTCTCTGATAGGGTCCAGCGTGTTATAGCCGGGGGGGGGGGCTGCTGTCTGGAACAGTGGCTGTTTCTATTGGGTTGACATAGTGTTCGATTCCAGGGCTGTCTCTGTTCTTTCTGTACATCAATGATGTTGGCCTTGCCGCTGGGGACTCCCAGATCCACCGCTATTAGATTACATCATTCTGTACACATCTGGCCGTTCATTGGATACTGAAGACCCTTGATGCCATTCAAAACTCTTTTCGGAACCTTCCAACTACTAAACTAAACTCAAGTAAAACTAAGTGTATGGTTTTGAACCGATCACTGCCATCACCTGCCCATCTGACTACCATCACTACACTATATGGATCTGAATTAGAATACGTGGACACATACAAAAGCCTAGGTGTCTGGATAGACAGTTCCATCTCTTTTCAGCCCCACATAAACCACCTCCAATATAAAATGAAGTCTAGGCTCGGCTTCCTATTCCACAACAGGGACTCCTTCACTCACGCTGTCAAACTTGATGGCGAAAATGACAATCATACCGATTATTGATTACAGAACCGCTTCAAACTCTCCTTAAAAAAATTGATGCAGTCTACCAAAGTGCCATACATTTTTTTAGTAGAGCCCCATACAACACCCACCTCTGAAACCACTAAACTTTAGTCAGCTGGCCCTCATTACATATTCGGTGCTGAACTCACTTGCACCAACTAAGTCCTTGCTAGAGAAAGTCTTGCTGTATCTAAGCTCATTAATCACCATAGATCTACCTATTCGCAGCTGGCATTCAAGATAATCTCTCTGGTCAACCCAAAAGCCCACACCTCGTTTGGTCACCACTCTTTCCATTTCTCAGCTGCCAGCGACTGGAACGATTTACAAAAAAAACTCAAACTCAAAACTTGTTCCCCTCACTGGCTTCAAAGTATGTCTGTCTGAGCTCTGGTCGGTTCACTGTATGTACTAACTCTCTTCCATCACTCCTGCACCGTTTTGCAAACCTTTACTATACTCTCTTTGTTTACCCTCATTGCACAGTGGCACACATTTTTTACCTGCCCTGCAGTCATATTTTTTTTACTGCTTTACAATCTTTACATACTGATTGATTTACCTTGCACAGTATGTGTAGGCTCTTTAGTACATTCAGTATTTTTGTATAGACACTCTATTGTATTAGCATTTTGTTTTTGCCGTACCACATAGACATCACCTTGAACATACTGTATATTGACTCTTCTTCGATCTGTATTATAAATCATGTCAGATCTATTTCCACTTTCAATGTGACCTATAATGTGAACAATTCTATTGATGTGGCTGTCACGGTCGGGAGTAGGGACCCAATCGTGGATAGGCAGGGCGAGGGAAGAGAGGCAGGCAGAGAGGTCAGGGACAGGCAGGTGGTCGGTACACGGGCGGGCGGCAGAAGTACAGACAGGTAGCAAGCAGATTTGTCAGGGACGGGCAGATGGTCGGTACACGGTAAATCCAAACCGAAAGTAAACTCATACCGTGCTGTGAAGTGCATGCAACAAAAGACCATGATCCAGCAGGGAAGGGATGGCAGGGGTCTGTAGAAATACTGTTGGTAATGGGGCAATTGGGAACAGGTGCGTAGTCGTGGATTGGGAACAGGTTTGGGAGTGGGTGACGAGAGCGTGTGTAAATGGCTCAGGAACGCAAGGACCTGCTCCTGCGTGATTGTGGAGGCGGTGGCGTGACAGTGGCTGTGTTCAGAATAAACCATTCACATGCAAACGCATGTTAAACAAAAGTCATTACACACCTGTCATCATTTAAACTCTGATTGATTGCAAATTAAATTAAATTGTTCTAGTACGATTTTCCTGGCATTTTCTTAGTTGCATCTCAGAGCAAAAGCTATGGTCCGCAGATAGCTTCCAAAACATCAGAGGGATCTGATTGATATCAGTCAGGAGATAAAAAAAAACCTGGTCAAGGAGGCTTCCAAGAAGGCTACATCATCATTAGAGGAGTTGTAGGAATTTCTGGCAAGTACTGGCTGTATTCTACATGTGACAACAATCTCCCAAATTCTTTATATGAATGGGCTATGGGGTAGCGTGGCAAGACTGAGGCCTTTTCCTACAGAGAAAAATATCCAAGCCAGGCTGAAGTTTGTAAAAACAAACATCAAGTCTCCCAAAAGCAGGTGGGAAAATGTGTTTTGGTCTGATGAAACCAAGGATTAACTTTTCTGCCAGAATTCTTGTGTTTGGCACAAAAACAACACATATGCATATTACCCAACAAACACCATACCCACAGTGAAGCATGGTGGTGGCAGCACCATGCTTTGGGGCTGATTTTCTTCAACTGGAACTGTGGCCTTAGTCAGGGTGGAGGGAATTATGAACAGTTCCAAAAATCAAGCAATATTGGCACAAAACCTTCAGGCGTCCGTTAGAAAGCTGAATATGAAGAGGAAGTTCATCTATCAGCATAAAAATCACCCAAAGCAAAATCATGGGTTTTGGAATGGCCCAGCGAGAACCCAGACCTGAATCCAACTAAATATCTGTGGAGTACTCTGAAGAGGACTATGCACATGAGATGTCCTCGCAATTGGAGCGCTTTTGCAAAGAAGAGTGGGCAAATATTGACACATCAAGATGTGCCTCACAAATAGACTCCTAGCCAAAAAAACTGAGTGATGTAATAAAATCAGAAGGTGCTTTAACTATTTCAGTTTGTTTTAAAATTGAATTGTTCACATTATAAGTCACATTAAAAGTGGAAATGTTCTGACATGATTTTTCTTTGTCTAATATTTTTACATCACAAACACCTGACATTTTAACAAGGGGGTGTAGACTTTATATCTTTTTAATTGTATTTACATGCAGCTATACAATTATTGTAACATTCATGACATCTAAATCTGTGAGGATTGTTCTATGAATTACCCTCTGTCTTAACTCTTTGTTCTGTCTGTATGCTTGTGTGTGATTTGTGTGTTCTATGTACTTGTTTTCAGTTGGTATATGAATTCTTTCTGCGTTTCCTGGAGAGCCCAGACTTTCAACCCTCTATGGCAAAACGATACGTCGACCAGAAATTTGTTCTCCAGGTAAAATTCCTTTTTTTACACATAATTGACATTATCACAAGAAGGTGTACTATTTATTGCTGTGAAAGTACACATTTTCTTTTATAATTGACATGTTACATTATAGTAATAAAAGCAGATAGTCATAACCAGAGCAACTAACAGTAAGTGCCTACATTTTAATCTAGGTGAAACAACCACACACCTTAGTAATTACTGCATTCAAATCAGTAAATTATTTATTGGTAACAGTCAGTGCTGGAAGGAAGACCATACAATTAATTTACATAATAAGTCAACTTTACAAAAGGCAACAAACGAAAATGGTGGCAGTTAAACTATTTTAGGTACTTAATGAAAAGTTGGCCTTTTAGATAAAAAAACTAAGATCTTTGACACTGCTATATGCTCGTTTTTTTTCCAAGACAATCCAGAGAACTTGAATCCTAGAGGAACTAGAAAGACACTTGCTATCAGTATCAGCCAATCAATGAGTTACGGTTGTGCTCAAAAGTTTGCATACCCTTGGAAAATTGGTAATATATGTACCATTTGTAAAGAAAACAGGGGTGAGCAGGCAAAGACGTGTATTTGATTTCTTATGTGATTCACATTCAACTGTAGATCATAACAGAATGGCACAATCATAAAACAAAACATGTCAACAAAGGAAAAATTAACTGACACCTGTTCTTAAGTCTGCATACCCTTAGTTCTTAGTGTATTGCCACCTTTAGCATCAATGACAGCATGCAGTCTTTTGTTATAGTTCTTGCAGGTGGCTCGATGATATTAAGGTCAGGAGACTGATGGCCAACTGGGCCTTGTGCTTAAGGTCATTCTCATTCTGGAAAGTCCAAGAGCGTGCCATGCGCAGCTTTCGTGCAGAAGAATGCAAATTGTCTGCCAGTATTTTCTGATAACCTGCTACATTCATCTTGCCATTAATTTTCACAATATTCCCCATGCCTTTAGAACTCACCCACCCCCAAAACATTAGTGAGCCACCACCATGCTTCACAGTGGGGATGGTATTCTGTTTACTATAGGCCTTGTTGACCCCTCTCCAAACATAGTGCTTTATGGTTATGCCCATAAAGCTGTATTTTTGTCTTGTCACTCCAAATTGCAGTGTGCCAGAATCTGTGAGGCGTATCAAGATGTTGTCAGGCATATTGTAACTGGGCTTTTTTGTGGCATTGGCGCAATAAAGGCAACTCGACCTTGAAGCTCAATTTTGTTCAAGTATCATCGCATTGTGCTCTTTGAAACAACCACACCGTCTTTTTCCAGAGCAGCCTGTATTTCTTCTGTGGTTACCTGCAAGTTTGTCTTTGTATCACAAACAATTCGTCTGGCAGTTTTGGCTGAAATCTTTCTTGGTCTACCTGATCTTGGCCTGGTATCAAGAGATCCCCAAATCTCCCACTTCTTAATAAGTGATTGAACAGTACTCACTGGCATTTGCCAGGCTTTGGATATCGTTTTATATCCTTTTCCATCTTTATTAAATTCCATTGCCTTGTTACGTAGGTAACATGGCTCAGTATCTAGCATGCTCAGTGCATCTGTAAGTGAGAACTAACAAACTCATTGATTATTTATGCACGGACACAATTGCAATTTAAAGAGCCACAGGTGTGGGAAATTCACCTTTAATTGCCATTTTTACTTATGTGTGTCACCTTGTGTGTCTGTAACAAGGCCAAACATTCAAGAGTTTGTACATTTATGATCAGGGCCATTTGGGTGATTTCTGTTATCATTTTGATTTAAAAAGGAGCCAAACAACTATGTGATAATAAATGGCTTCATATGGTTACTATCCTTAAATAAAAGACAGTGTTTTTGCATAATCAGTCATATTTTCAAAATCAATGCAAAAATGTCACAATTTCACAATGCCAAACTTATGAGCACAACTTTATGTACCTTGAAAACATCCACTCTTGAATGTTAACCAGTGCCTAGGCAAAAGAGGAAATAGGTTAGCCTAAATATGTTTCAGTGGAACTGATTGCCCAATGATAAATATAGTCAATAAAAGTAATCCATACCCAGTGAGTTTGTATGTAAAATCTATGCCAAAATGTCACAATTTCTGCCAGGGTATGCAAACTTATGAGAACAGCTGTATATTTGAAAAAGTAACCTAACTCTATAATAGCCTTTTCTGTACCAGAATCTATGAGTAGAATATAACTAAAGCATACATTTATTCACATCCAAACAGACAGATGTCTAAACATTCTTCTTAGCACACTAATACAGTGGCTTGAAAAGTGATTTTATGTCCCCGGTCCCCAGATGTATTTATTGGTTGGCAAATTTTTGTAACTGAATGTTAACAGATCATTTATCAAAACCTGTTATTAGATTGATGGGAATCTGAGTGAAATAAGTAATCATGTTTTACTGTGTTTTGGTGGAGACCCAGAGCCTGGAAAATGGCTTCCCAAACTGAAATACATCAGCAACCGTTTTCCAGATTTGTTCAGAAATGTATTTGAATCATCGTAATGTGTGGCTTTGGATGTGTGCTGAGATCTTCAATTTGATGTCATTGGTGAAAATTCATGTCAAGATCATCCAAATTGTCATTCTACACATGAACAAAGTAACCTTGAATTTATGGTTTACATTTAGCCCTCTTGTGGGTTTGGGATTTTGGAGAAAAATTGAGTGCTTTTCATTGGCTGGAAGAACAATTTGTTCAGTCTGCTGACATTAGTAAACTTTCCCCCTGCTGGACTTATCACACCCACTTCAGCAGCATCTCAAAAGCAAGCATGCTCTGGGATCCAGGATGCTGTGCAACAGGCAGTTTAATCAACAGTTAAATTTCTAAGGCGATGTTTTAGCAAATTTACGCACATAGCACGTATCGTGCACAAAATTCATTAATCAGGTTCTAGTACTCTTGCGATACACCTTTTGTTTTTGTCATACTGCGTAACCGGAGCCGGCCAAGAAGAGTGAACGTCTCGTACTGAGTGACTGACTGACTACCCCTTGTTAAATAGCGTAGTGGTTAGAGATGCAGACCTGCAACCAATTGGCCCAACGTTTAAATCTCGTCATAGTCAAAGCAAATCATGCATTGGGATTTGTTCCGGATATATAAGAACTTCACTGGCTACAATCTTCAGTAGCCGGATCATAGTAAGCCTAAAGTAACCTTAAGATGTCAAACTGTTTCTTCTGGAGATATTTGATCAATTTTAGTAAATTGATGGTACAGTGTCATTGTTTGACTGTGTAGCTCTGATTGTCTGTCAAAAAAACTATTCAGTAAAGAATCTTGCAAATTCATTAAATTTCACAGTGGGCACGCGTTATGATGCTATCTGCACACAAACATTCAACTTACCTACATAAATGCATACCTCAGTCTGAACTTTTAAAGAGGAAACTCTTAGCTAGGATCCGTTAGTGTTGTTTAGGAGAGGCGGTAAGATGTTTTGTGAATATGGCCCCTGTTTTGTAATTGTCTATCTTCCTGCCTGTGTGTGAGTACAGCTGTTGGAGTTGTTTGACAGTGAGGATCCGAGGGAGAGAGAGTACCTAAAAACCATCTTGCATCGTGTATATGGCAAACTTCTTGGATTGCGAGCGTATATACGCAAACAGATCAACAATATCTTTCTCAGGTAACTCACACTCAACCACACTGACATAAACCATACAAACACACATCCAACTTACCTACATAAATTCATACCTCAATCTGAACTTTTACCCAAAACCTAACACTAAAGCCAACATTTTATTTCTTTGTCCCCATTTATCTAGTAAACTGTGTTTACACAGAAGCGTGTGTTAATGTGTGTATGTTAGTGTGACCTGTTTCTGCCCTTCCAGATTTATCTATGAGACCGAGCACTTCAATGGTGTGGCAGAGTTGCTGGAGATCCTGGGCAGGTTTGTGTTTTCTTGTATCACACACAATTTGTCATTGACATACTACACAATGCAGGCCCCTATGTTCTGCACAATTAATACTCTCGCTGACTTTCAAAAGATTTGAACTTTCCTTCGAAAGTTAATCCTTCTGCTTTTACCCCTTGATAAGTGCCAGCTTGTTTTCCATTGGAACAAATCATTGGAAAGGTTATTGGTTGGTTTTTCTGATTGGCTGAAGTTAAATTAAGATCTGAATGTTAAATTGCTTGCTTTTTTTGATGGGCTGCAGTTTGTTTTCCTGGGACACTAATGATCACATGCAGCAGGACAAACTCCTTATCACCTCTAAACTTAGCATTGCACTTTTATTCATGAAATTCCTTTTTAATTAGGAGAGAAACTAAATTTGATACATATAATCTGTCTGAATATAAGAATAATGAACCATGAAGATGGTTCATTTGTAATTCATCAATGTTTTACAGATATCTTTTTTGTGAAACAAAATAAAAAACATATCCTTGACTGTTTAATAACTATTTGATATTAGGTTAGCTTTATGCAAATTACTTTATCTGTATTGGGCCTAGTAATAAAACATTCTAATGGATTTTTTTTCTTTTTTTTCTAATGGATAAAAAATGTAAATGTGGTGGATATCATTTTATATGACATTCATTTATATGATGTTTAGAGCTTTATTAACAAAAACACTATAGTATGTGATCCTTGAAATATATTTTTTTCTTATTCATTTGAGTCTACTGTGGCATTGTGTACTTTGTCAAAGAAATGCGGTGAGAAAAGTTATTTCTTATTACATTAAAGATTTTGTTGAAAGAGACACATGCAGTCTGAAATGTAGCATCGCTGAAGCAAAAAGTAATGTTTGCTTGGAAAAATTCTGCAATTAGCCTACATAAATTTTAACTTAATTTTCATAATCAACAGCTATAATTCCAGGCAAATAATTGTTGGCCCTATTTCAGTTTAAATAATTGTGATTAACAAAAATGAACAATTTAGGCTATGTGTATAGACCTATTATTACATGTACCTTCAGAATTTAAAAAAATATTAAAACATTTAACAAAACATGGCGAAATGTAAAAAAAACATATTACTTAACACAAATGTCCAAAATCTGAATTATGCTTCAGTAATAGCAGCGGTTATGTGGAACTGCACATTTTGAGTGGCCTTTTATTGTGGCCCATCTAAAGCAACTGTGCAATACTCATGCTTTCTGATCAGCATCTTGATATGCCACACCTGTGAGGTGGATGGATTATCTCAGCAAAGGAGAAGTGTTCACTGACACAGATTTAGACAGAAATAGGCCTTTTGCGTACATAAAGTCTTAGATCTTTGAGTTTCCCCCCATTTATCTCATGATAAATGGGGGGAAAAAACTAAAGTTTTACTTAATAATATGTCAAAATATTATGATCATTGTGAAAACTTCTATGTTTCGGGTCAAGACATGTTACACACAAATGGAAAGGTGGGGAATCGGAGTTGGGCTGGTCATCTGTGCATGATAAGCCATGACGATGTTTGCAGGGATTAGGTTTCTGGGTAGGCGCTGCCTTCTGTGAATATTGGTGTTAAAAGAGCATTCCCCAGATCATAAAAGAAATAAACTTTCTACTGTATTATTTTCCTGTGTCCCATCGGGCATTGATCTCAGACCAGAGCACAAATGCATTGTGTGCAGATATGTCCAGCATATTGTTGAACAGGACTTCAGGCATGTCTAGCACTACCCCCATTCCTTGGTTATTCACAGGGCTAACACCAGCTAACTTTCCAGTGTTGACCTGCACATTCCAATCATTACTGCTTTTTTTCAGATGTCACCCATATTTTAATTCCTTATTTAGAATGCTTGTTAGGCATACATTATCAAAAAAGACAACGATTTCTGAAAGGGACTAGCCGTTCATCAACAGTGACTTCCGGTCCAGGATTGTAGAGAAATGGCAAGTGCTTCATCTACCCAAACGATGCGAGTGTAGTATGCGTAAAATTAAGGCAGTGACAAAAGAGAAAAAAATGCTGAAAAGGATTTCAACTTTATCTAAGAAAACACACTTCATTTAATGACAAGAAAACATTCATCTGTGCTGAAATGTGACTAATGCTGGATTTCCACTGGTGCTTTACCCCGGTACCAGGGCTACGCTGTTGACATATGCTAATGTTGGCTCTAGACTTTCCTGTTTCGACTATACGTTTTGTACCATGGACATAGGGGGCGATATAAAAGTCAATATTTTTTCTGGCAGCCAAATAAAATAAATAATATCGCCATGCTCAGTTTGTTTACAATATGGCGTTTAATCTTGAGTAATAAAACAAAATTCTCCCTCAAACTCCTGCAACTGGCTCCTCCAGCTACACTTGTGACACTGCAACTGTAAGCGAGTGTATTTATTTTTTGTTTGATAAATATTTTGTCAAACTAACTACATTTAATGGGCAACTTCTATTTTACAAAAATACTGCTTGTCTGTTTCTGGCGTGCATTAGTTGTATACATTCATTTCACGGCACAAGTTTGGCTAGATAAATAAACATGATTGAGACATTTAAGAACGTATTTTTCAAGAAACAAGTAAAGAAATATTCAATACATGCACAGTAAAAGAGGAGGGGCTTCCACAATTCTCTCTTTTCACTTGACAAAAAAGTCAGTTATTGTCACGTACAGTATATTGACAGTTATTGTATCAATGTCAATTATGTTGGATTCTATAAATGTTGAATCTATGAACAGAATTTATGCAACCAGAAGTCAGGGGAGAGCCATCTTTAAGTCAGCATTAGGCAACGATGTAAACCTTCCATAGTTCTTTCCTTTTTCTCTGAAAATTACACAGTAAACAGTCTTTTATGTCAGGACACATGGGAGGTGGTCAATGGTCATTACCAGCCATTAAAGAAAAATCTCTCAAATTTTTCTCCAATAAGAAAGGTTTATCCTACAAAAGACACTTGTATGGTATGTTCCAACCTATGGTCAGTGGGCCTATCCATCGAGCCAATGACAGTCACATGGGCAACTCCTAGCAGGAGGTTTGTAAAGGATGTGTGGGGCCCATCAGTAACAGGCAACACATCCTATCCATGTTCCTTTGTTCAGAGTTAGTCAGGACATCTGTGTCGTGTAAAGTTTCTCATGCCTATGACGAATGAAGGAAAAATGAATGTTGTTCTCGCATTAAATTAAATAGCCGCAGCAGGTAAAATTTTGTCTTCAGTCCCACTCGAAATTGATAAATTCTTATGACTACCCAACAAAGCCCTGAGAAAAGTTCAGTTCCAATAATAACAAAGAATGATAGCTTGCGTTTGTGAAAGGTGAGGGGTGATTTTACTTTTAGTGTGTGTGATGTTAGACAATCCAAATGGTGACAGTGAGTGATATGTCTCTAACTTGACAATTCTTCACATCATATGTCCAGGTAAAGAAGTAGTGATACACTGACTGTGTGGGTGTGTGTTTTGAGGTGTAGTGAGGCAGTTTCCACTTTACATCTGCACTTTTCAATAAGAAATTTGCATCTAATATCCAAAACCTGATCATTTTGACCCTAACAAATTTGACCCCATTACAAATGTAACTATTTTAGCTAGAGGCCCTTGAAACTGTTCAATTAGAAACAGAAGGGTTAAAATTAACAGACCACTACAAATTGAACGCTTCTGATCCTCACTCAAAACATAATTTTTCAACTTTTTTGGAAAGGAAAGAAAATGGTGCAGTGGTCTCTTATTTTTTTCCAGAGGTGTCTGTTCATAAAAACAATGTTCAGGATATCTTCAAGGTTCATGCAAATCAAAATGTATTGTGGATATTTCAGACAAATCAAAGTCTTCAAATGGGTCAATTTGACCCAAACATAAAATAAGGGTTATGCCTTTGCCTATTAAACAAGTACGTTGCTTTGTGCATTTGGCTCAATCATTTAATAAAGAAATAAGTATTTGGTTGTGGCCAACCAAGGTAAAGAGTGAGGAAAGATACTGTTTTCAGGACCCTACCTGAACCCCATTCTAACCACATTTAGCCTAAATATCAAAGGACAATACCGTGAATTTATTATGCATGATTCAGGGTTGGATCAAATGCCTGCACACCCTGCAGCTCTCTAGATAAGAAGGTTTCTTATGTGTTTTATACTGTAGCCTACGATAGCAGTTATTGTACATGAGCACAGTGCTAGAAGATGGTAGAACAATGGGATCAAAGACCAGCAACATTACATTTAAGATTAATTTGGGCTACCCGTAGATGCGGCCAGTTTTGTGGTCATTTTAGGGAAGAGAATTAAGCCCTGCGACACCCTGGACTAATGGACTGACATATTAAGAGAGCTCCTGCACTTATTTATTTCCTGTCAATTATTACCCATTGTAATACATTAAGACACTGTATGTCTTTAACATAACTCACTGCTTTTTAGATTGAAAAGTATGTATTTAGGGCCAAATTTAAAGCGATTTATATAATTGTGGTTAATCATGAGTAAATACGGTGAATTATTTATTTACAATGTATTATTTTTGGCAGCAGTAATTCATAGATATATCTTTACAATTTGTGAATATCTCCTACCCTAACACAACTAATTGTTTCAATCATAATTACATAGTACATTGTGCAATTTCATAAAAACATTTTTTAAACATTGCAGTTATTAAAATCATTGTGATTAGATAAATATAAATAAGTAATAAAGTATGTTTGGTCTTTTAGAATGCACCCTTAATAATGAATCAATCAAAACATAAATTTTATAAAGCCTTTTTTACATCAGCAATTGTTTCAAAGTACCTTTTGGATATGCAGCCTATAGCCCAAAGAGAAAGCAACAAGATATTGATGCACAGTGGCAAGGGAAAAAAGTAGATTAAGAATATAATATATATTTCTTTAAGGAAAGTAAACCAAATTGAAATCTGAAGAATTTAGGTCTATAATTTGTAGTTACTGAAAGCATCAACATTATTTAGAAAGTTTATGAACATTTTAGGGAATATTATCAGTTAATAATTGAATGTGGAAAAGATATGCGTTGCTTCAAATTTTGATCTTGCCAAAGAGGGCAACAGATGACAGTTTTTTAAGTTATTCCTTTAAATAGTAATTTAGTTGCTTATAGCTGATAGGTGTAATTTAGTATCTTACAGCTCACAAGCTAGAGTCAAATTCACATGAGTGAAATGAAAAGCACTCTGTATGTGCCACCTGATTACGTGCATATTCGGGTACTATGAAAGAAGCCTGATTGCAATTTATGGGACGTTTTTATGAGTGATGCAGACCAGGGTTTGATAAATCTTTTAGACTGGTGTCTGTAATTCCTGACCCAATGCCTTGTGTGTGTGTGTGTTTGCCCTAGTCTAGCACAACACACTTGATTCCAGTAATCAGGTCATTAGAAAACAATTGATCTGGTGGTTTTATAAAGGAATCACATGTGCAGCAGTAGGGCAAAAACAAAAGGTTGTTCCCCTTTTGGTCTCCATGGCCTAGATATAAATAAACTGCTCTTAAAGTGTGCATGGACCTTTTCCCAGATAGAAACCCAATCAATGAATAAAGCACTGTGCATACTCTCTGCACACTACACTGTTTGTCATTTTCAAACAAACATTTGTTTCAGAGGATTTCTACATGCTCATAACATGCTTATGTTGAGATATGGATAGACGAGGTTGAAGGAGTGAGTGATGGAGTGAGTGAGTCAGTGTCTTGGGGAAAGGAGGGGCTCTGGGCTTCAGACTGATGCTGACTTGAGTATTTTTAGACCCACCCACACACACTCACTGATAGCAATGTAGGTGAGAGATAAGAGAGGGAGAGAGAGAGAGAGAGAGAGAGAGAGAGCGCGAGAGAGAGAGCGAGAGGGAGGATAGTGGGGAGAGAGAGAATAGATTACAGAGAGAGGAGAAGAAGAGCAACAGGGTAAAGGGGAGAGAGGTTAGAGGGAGAGAAACAGGACAGTGAAATGTGAAAAAGAGAGAGATTTGAAGAAAAGAGCGAGAGATAGGGACGAGGAGCAACAGAGAGAAAGGAAGAATGAAAATGATAGGTAGTAGAATGTATATCATAATCATGTTTATTTGCTATGTACATTAACATTACCATAATTGGTGTAATGGTGTGGTTATGCAAAAACTTTGCATAGTTGACATAGTTACTTATTTATCTATTTCTTTATTTACAATAGTTGGTTATTATAGGACAGTAGAGAATAGAGAAGAAGGTCAAGATGAAAATGGAAGAAAATAGTGAAGATTTAAATAAGATTAGAGACATATAGACCTCAGACTTGTATACCTGAGAAGTACCTATGATATATTATAATATTTCTCCACTCCAAGTCAAACAGTTATGGAGATTGATAAACATGGGTTTTACAGTGCCACCGTGTGGTCAATTTGAAAGGTCTTGCACACATTGTATCTTACTAGTGTTGTGAACATGTTCAGCTGGTTTTAGTAAAGGGGGATTTCACCATAACTCACCTACGTAATGTATTAGTTGCTAATGTTAGCAATGAAACATCTCTGTGATAAAACATCTCAAGACAACAGAGAAGGAGCAAGTTTGAATTCTGTGCTAGAATCAGTTTTCTCTGCATTCGTCATTCATAAAATTCATCATTCATATCAAACGTATAGACACAATCTCCCCTGCAAAAGGGTGATTAGAGAATAAGATATTAGTAACATTTAGCCAATGCTGTTTCACCATTTAGCGGATTACATACAGGCAACTGTAATGTAAGCACTGATGTTTTGTACAGTATTTGCTTTATTTCTCAACTTTCCACTAAATCTCATAGTTAGTGCTATGAACAGTAATAATAATAATACATTTTATTTATAGACGCCTTTCAAAAGGTTACCATACAAGACAAAAATAATAATAAATATTGCTGCGAGGTCCAAGCGAAATAGAGCGTAAAACTATGACTGGCAAGCTCGAAAGTAGGCCCGGCAATCCATTTTTTCGGTAGACTGTAATGAGCATTTAAACAGATTTTCCAAATCAGCACCCCACATGGCCACACACCGCAGGCCTCTTCAACATCGTGTTCTGGCCACAGACACCAAGTTTGGTTTCAATTCCTGTCTGGTGTCTTTGCGCCATATTTGATCGGCTAGAACGGGCAAATGATTTTGCTAATCAAGTATCCACCAAGTATACATTTTTAGGCTTCGCCTGTAGATCCTAAAATTTGTGAAAAATGTTTGAGCTTTAACAGGAAGTTGAATATGGCGGAAATACAAGTTATTGGAGCAAATACAAGAGGCAGTTTTGTTTAACATACTGCCAGTCACATTGTGAGATATGTTTGGTGATTTCAGCTCCAAGGAACACAAAGATATTGCTATTTCAAAAGCTCAAGTTTGACTACACACTGTAACGACCCCCAATGGCCAATCTTGCCTAAACCTTTACTGGTTGTTAGGGGCCTATAAGGGTTAATACTAATCACGTTTATCTGGGGTAGTGATGGCACCAGGATTCACTGTGGGAAAATGACAAGCCGGTGGAGGGATGTAATGCTCTGAGCAATGTTCTGCTGGGAAACCCTGGGTCAGGGTATTCATGTGGACATCAATTTGACATGTGCCACCTACCTAAACCCCTTCATGGCAATGATATTCTCTGATATCAGTGGCCTCTTTCAGTAAAATAATGCCCCCTGCCAGACTGCACACATTGTTCGGGAATGGTTTGAGAAACATGTTGATGAGTGTAAAGTGTTGCCCTGATCTCCAAAATCCCCAGATCTCAATCCATTTGAGAATCTGTGGGGTGTGCTGAACAAACAAGTCCAATCCACTACGGTTTCACCTCGCAACTTACAGGACTTGAAGGATCTCCTGTTAATGTGTTGGTGCCAGATTCCGCAGGACACCTTCAGGGGTCTTGAGTCCATCGCTTGGCGTGTCTCTGCTGTTTGGCAGCATGCGGAAGACCAACTGCATTAAACAGGTGGTCATAATGTTTTGGCTGATCAGTGCATTATCATGCAATCCTCAACAATACTCACTCACATCATACGGAGCCACCCACTCTGCAGTTTCCTTCAACAGGTCCAGGACCACCAGCCCAGTGCACGTACTGGTCCTCCCATTATTGATCTGCAGCCTTTTCTGCCTTAGGTCATGCAGTATGCGCAGAACAATATGTCCTTGTAAATGTGTTGTCAGTATAGACAACAAGAACTATAATGTCAGACTATACTTCAGCTAGGTTTCATATGATCTGAGGAACAAGGTATTATCAGGGGCTAAGTAGGTAATTAGTACAGCATTCCTTACCTAACCAGCAAACAAATACAGTACAATATTTGTACATGGATATCGTTTTCTTTTATTAATTTTTCTATCAAATATGACAGCTAACCTATTTACAAACAATACAGTAAAATGATCTTGCATCAGCGAATGGTACTCAGCAGTTTGTTATTATGCTATACTGTTTATCATCAAAGTGCTGTCACTGGAGTTTTGTCAAACAGTATTGTAATGTTAACCTGGGTTAGCTAGCTGGCATTAGCGAACGCTAGTTAGTGTTACTAGCTATACGGTTAAGCAAAATCTACTGTAGGCTTTAGCTAAAGCAACAATAGTTAATGCTGGTAAACGTTAGCTGACTTGCAGTGGTGCTATAAGCTGTAGTAACGTTAGCTAACATGGACTTGTCGACCAACAGCATAGTAATGTTAGCAAGAGTTAATGTCACTTTGTAAATAGGTTTACTCCCTTGGCAGAGTGTGTCAATTTTAACTATGAACTAAAAATAATAAAGATCTCACTGCCATTTCATGCTTACTTCGAAAAGTAACATATCCCAACACTGTTTAGTGGTATGGCACATTTTTAAAGTCTTTGATATTTATTATGGCATTAGCAGCCTTGAAGCCCACCTCAACGTATTTGCTGATTGCAGCCATATTGCTTGAGATATAAACCACCGGTCAAATACCCGTTTCGTAGTCCTTGTTATCTTGACATCTCTTACAAATGTTGCCAATTCCAGGCAAGTTTTGAGAACTATAGACTTTAATTACTCAACACTCCAAAGCAAGTTTATTTTGTGAATTTTCACAAAGAAGAATCGTAAAGGAACTATCAACTGTCAAGAACAGTTAGAATCCTGACTGGCAACAGCTCCAGCAGGGGACATTCTTTTACTGTTCCCTACATTTAAGGAAACCTCACCACTGTGCAATAGGACATATCATGACACACAAACCTCACCATTGTTACCAACCCCTACTGTGAGGTATTAACATAGGACATATTGTGACTGGCAATGATTCCAGACCTTGACGTTTATTGAGTTTCCATCAGTAAAGACATTAGGATATTTCACAATGTTTGCCCTGTAAACCCCCTTCAACCTCCCCCTTATCCCCCATTCTTTTTCCTAACCTCCCATGTTTATTCAGCCACAGCGTATACCAGTAAAATGCTTTTCTTTCACAATGAATGTATTTAACAATGAATGTGTACAAATAAACAGATGTACAACTGTCAAAGTAGTGTAAACAAGTTTGACAAGAAAATGCTTGTATGTACCCTCACAGCGATGCAGCAACAGAACGTTCTTTAATGTATACAAACAATTTAACAGGGTTACAAGACAATATGTTACATATATTAATAATATTCAAATAAATATTGGGACACATTACTAAAAACAGAAATGTAATTGAAGATAGTTACGCAAACAGTTACATTTAAAGTGGAAATGCTTGCTTGCAGGTTCCCACGCAGCAGTACAAGAATAGAAAGTTCTCAAAAGCACACTGGCGGCCAAAATCGTATAATAATGTACTGACTTTGAGAAGTAACAATAGTAAATAAATTAACAATGTGAATAAAACCTTTACGTAATACTAACCTCACAGCAATGCACCAATAGAAGGCTAAAAACAAATATCAAAACATTTTAAGTAATGGACAACAAAATAAGAACAGCCTAATAAAGATACTAAAAACTATATAAAGTAGAGTGTCTGGTAGCAGCAATTGAGACTTGAGTGTTTTTAGTGTATAATGTACTAAATAAATGTCCGTTTTTTAAAAATATTTTTCCTTTTTATTTCAATTATATACAAGTATACAACATTTTAAAATAACTGGGTTAATTCACTCAATGAACTATTTCTATACTACTTTTTGTCCAAAAGTACAACACTTTAAGTATACAGCTATTTAACTTTAGGTTGCCTGCTGTTTGTAAACTGTTGAAATTAGAAATTAGACATTAGACAAAAGACAAGTGTTAAGAACTAATTTGCATGTGCAACGTTTGAGGTGTTTCCAGAAATTTCAACAGCTCACTTAATATGACTGGTTAACATCATTTTATATCGCAACTTCTCTGTATTGCCTTTTACCTGTCACCATTACAAATATCTTTACTTGTATGGACACACTCTGAAACAGGGCTTTTCATGCAGTGAACTTTTCTCATAAGATTGTCAAGACAATGGTCCAATGGCCCTTCACACTGACTATTTCTGGTGGATTGTCGAATGATGTATTAGGATTTGTTGAGGATGGATAAAACCTTTGCTGGCTACATCCTTTAGTACCTAAGTTATAGGAAGCCTAAAATAAAACTGTTTAACTATATTGCCTTTTACATTTCATTTATGGCTTTTATTGTGATAAAGAAAATCTGAGTGCTGCCAGCATAATATCCTGCTGCTAAAATAATGCTAATGACGCCATGACACTCAAATGGCCATCACTAGTTTTCGTCACCTGTATTTATAGTGTATCTATGTCTGGCTACAACCTTGAGTAGCTACATCATGGGAAGCCAAAAATGAAACTATTTACTGTTATATTGCAACAATTTTTGGTGGATTTTGGAATTATGCATTAGGGTTTGTTCAGTATAGACATAACCGGCTGAACTAGGCTTGCCTGGTTTCTTGCTTAAAAACATTTTCGAAACGTTTTTCTAGTATATTCAATATGTCTTATTTTATGGACATGAGAAGGGGCACAGCGGGAAGTTGGTTACATGACACTGAATCTGGTTAATGAGAAATTACTTTCACATCTCATTAACCTTCAGCCCATGGCTCTCTGGTAGTAGACAAAGTTTAACGACTCTTGAAACAGAGAGGACCAAGCTATGAACCTATGAAAATGGAAGGGGAAAAGAATATCAATTATAATAATAAAACTGAAACTGAAAAAATGTGGTTCTAGCAATATTGATGCTCGGCCCCATAATTATAATAAAACTAACATAAACAATAGAGTTTCAGCACCATTGGTGTTTGGCACCCTAATAATAATAATAATAATAATAATAATAAAAATAACAAACACATGGGGTTCCATCACCTTTGATGCTTGACACTATAATTATAATAATAATAAAACGAACATAAACCATAGGGTTCCAGCACCGTTGGTGCTTAACTACCTCATAAAAGGAACTGTGCTAGATCCTTCGGTGCTAGATCCCTAATTATTGAACACATGTTTTTTTACGTAAGATTAAAATAACGTTAAAAAAGGATAAAGTGACTTTAAATGATATTTTATTTTACAATGGGATTGTAACAATTTGGAAATAGAGAAAATATGAATGAAAAGGGAAAATGAATTCATGGATTTTGTTTACTTGCACAGGGCTAGTTGCCCATTTCTCATAGGAATGCATGATACATGTTTTTGATGTAAATTGCACAATGCAGTATTTCGCATATAAAAGATAAAGTGAGGGATAAAAGTATTTGATCCCCTGCTGATTTTGTATGTTTGGCCACTGACAAAGACATTATCAGTCTATAAATTTAATGTTCGGTTTATTTGAACAGTGAAGAGACAGAATAACAAAAAATCCAGAAAAACACTTGTCAATTCTTTTTAATTTTAACTGTATAGGAGTCAATGTGTGATTTTCTTTCAAATACTTTGTGGGTCTGCATGATTTGTGTGTCGCAAAAGTGAGAGAAAGAGAGAAGAATGATGTGCGGGTGATGACAAGTTTAGAAAATATATATATTCCATCCTAACCCTATTTAGCTTCTCCCACTTCTCCCACCACACTGCTTCTCTTCTCCCCTCTTTTTTCTCTTTTTTTCATTTCTCTATCATTCCACTCTTTGCCTTAATATACATATTCTCCTCTTCTACCCACTCAAATTCTCTGTCTTTCTCTCCCTCCTGTCTCCCTCTCAGTATTATAAATGGCTTTGCTCTGCCCCTGAAGTCAGAACATAAGCAGTTCCTGGTTCGAGTCCTGATCCCTCTACACACAGCCAAGTCTCTGTCCATCTTTCATGCACAGGTCAGTATCACACACACACACACACACACACACACACTCACTCTCTATTCCCCTATTTTTTGAGTCATCGTATTATGTCAAATCTCTTTTGAGATGTTCAAAATAACCAAGTATACCAAATATAATTTTAATTCTGAGCCTCCTTTTGGTTTTTGAAATGTTCAGTGTTATTGTGTGGGGGTTAAAAATTTGTTTGGGAAGATATCTTTCAGGTTCTAGGCTGGGTATCTATAAACCCCCAAAATCTAGATAGCTGTTGTAAATGGGCGAACAACCACCAGATATACACACCATGAAACTCCTTTCAATTTGGTGAATAATGTTATTATTTTAGTAATAGAAATAGCTATACACCAATCAGACATAACATTAGGATCACTAACATGTGAAGTGAATAACCCTGATAATCTTGTTATCATGGCACCTGTAAGTTGGTGGGATATATTAGGCCACAAGTGAACAATCTGTCCTCAAAGTTGATGTGTTAGAAGAAGGGAAAATGGGCAAGCGTAAGGGTCTGAGTGACTTTAACAAGGGCCAAATTGTAAATGATTCTAAAACATTGTGCACCCTTTCATGGCAACGGTATATCCGAATGGCATTGGCCTCTTTCAGCAGAACAATGTACCCTGCCACAAAGCAAAAATGGTTCAGCAATGATTTGAGGAACATGAGTTCAAGGTGTTGACTTGGACTCCAAATTCCCTAGATCTCAATCCAATGAAGCATCTGTGGGTTGTGCTGGACAAACAGTTTGCAACTTACAGGACTTGAAGGATCTGCTGCTAACGTCCTTCAGGGGTCTAGTGGAGTTCCTGCCTCGACGGGTCAGGGCTGTTTTGGTGGCAAAAGAGAGACCTACAGAATATTAGGCACGTGGTTATAATTTTATGGCTGGGCAGTGTATATTCTGGTCACTGAAGATGGGGAATAATATGCTATCACATGTCATAACACTTTTAAAACAACTACCTGAACTCCAGTTTATATTGTCATGATAAAGTATACATTGTTAAAATTCTGTCAAAGTACACAGTGCAAAGTGAGATGAATATCCTTTTTTTCTCTCCTCATGATGCAAAGCAATCTCTCCTCTCTTCCCACATCTCTGAGCTTATAGACTTGCAGCACCACTTGCGTGTTGCCATAACAACCTGATTCACACAGCTTTGAGCGAGAAACACAATATTTTGCAAGTTCAACATAGTATGATTTCAACTACTAATTTCCTAGTGCAGTGTGTTTAAATTGTTTTAAAACAACCTACTGCTTATGTTCATATTAACTTAGGTATTAATATGTAGGTATGTTTTCTAGCTACCTTGCCTCTGTACAGGCAATCACTAAAGGAGAATATTAAACTTTGAGGGACAGTTTTGCAGGACTAAAAAGACAAGCCCAATGGAGTTTTCTATTGAACTTAATCTGTATCTGCAAAACTGGCCCTAATAGTTTCATAATGTATTTTACGAAACAAAGGCTTCACATAATCAAAAACAACTGTAATTTACAAAGCTATTGTCCGTTAGAGATCAAAGCAAAAACTGTTAAATTCCATGGCTCCTGAGCCGTAACCCGAAAACACAAATATAAAGAAGAGGTATCATGTGTACAAAAATGGGCAGTAATGAATATGACTTCAACATAGGAACAGGCCTGCCAATCTGTCTAGAGATAGGTTTGCAGTGTCGATATTGTAAGCAAGCAAGTTTATTTATATAGCACAATTCATACATTTGCAGCGAAAATAAAAATACAAGATGCAATGGAATTTAATCAGCGATTGTAACAATTAAACAGAGGTTATTCTTCCGATAGTACCAGAACTGGCATTATTGTAGTACACTTAAGAATACTAAGTATGACTGGGTACACAACCTGGGAGAGGGTTGACAACCTTTCACAAGAACTGAATTTTTTACATTCTTGTTCTTCAAAATGACCTAGCAACCTGTCAGATGCTTGACCCAGCAAGGCAAAAAAATCTGTTGTGATGTCTTTAAGAAAGACTGCTAACATTAATTGCTCCTAGATGGTTGCTGAATACTAGAAAGCGTTCTCAGTTAAATTTATCTTAGGAATATTTTATTTTTTTTAGGAATAATTTCTTTGAGATTGACTCCATTGTGAAAACATGACCACTAGAGGCCAACCTTGAGTTGCATTACTGACTGGCTTATTGCACATCTATGTAGGTATCATCACATCTCCTACAATCCTCACACACGCACCAGCTAGTATGTGTGTGTGTGTTTGTGAATACTGAACGTAAAAGTCAGCTTGCCCTACATTTCTCTACTTAGAACTCCCACTGGTTCAGATCCATGCATTATTTATTAACACACTGCCTGCCAAGTATACACACGAACCCACACACACACACACACACACACATACACACATAGTTTACCCAGGGAAAGAACATGGTCGACAAAGCCTTTTCACTCCATCTCGGATCTGTTACATTCTCCATTTATTTACGCAGGAGACATTTATACCTCTTTTGCAAATGACCCAACCTAAAGCTGTATCCATCGACACATTCAGTAGAATATGAATAGCACCCAATGATATCCTTATTCTCAAAAGTAAAGACAATTATTTTTTATTCAAAAAGATCTATTCCCCCTAACAGATCTGGAAAGCCCAATTGAAATGCTGCACTATTGCAGACTGGAATGAAAAGATGTCACTTTCTTTTTGGAAGAGGGAGGTTGGATTTCCATCTAAAAGCATTGTGTGCTTGGTCCGATTTTTTATATTTAGTTGAGTCTATTCTTATTTTGCCGTTGTCTATCATGGAACATCGAGTTGAGCATTGAAGGTCTTGCGTGGGGCAAACACCAGAGTCGAAAAATTGCCTAAATGTCACATTGTCTGTTCAGGAAAAAACATTTTAAGATGTAAAAACGGGTAATGGTTATAAATTATCAAGACTCATGATTTTAGGGATCTAAGCTGCTACCTTCAGCTGCTGCACACTACACATGTACTGCTGCCTCAGTGCTCTTTTATAGAAAAAAAATCACTTTCTTATCAAATAAAGCATAAAAATACCTAAAAAGCCATATATATTTGAGCCAAAACATTATGACCACACACATGTGAAGCCAATAACATTGATCATCCCCTAACAAGAGCACATCTCAAGATGTGGGTGATGGGTTGATTTGATTGTTAGGGGGTAGATTTGGGTAGATTTGATTGTTGATTGTTAGGGAGGAACATCTCACCCTGCTAGGGAGGAACATCGTAGACCGGTCAGAGTGCCCATGATCAATCTTATGCACAGTCGAAAAAGCATACAACGAGCAAACGTAAAAACTGGACCTTGGAGCAGTGAAAGAAGGTTGCCTGGTCCAATGTGTCCTGTTTTCTTTTATCACGTGGATGGCCCTGTACTTGTGTGCTGTTAACCTGGGGAAGTGATGGCATCAGGAGAAACTGGGGGAAGAGGACAAGCTGGTGGAATGTGATGCTCTGGGAAATGTTCTGCTGAGAATCCCTGGGTCTGGGCATCCATCTGAATGTCAATTTCACATGTGCCACCTACGTAAACATTGTTGCAGACCAGGTGCCTTTTTCAAATGGCAGTGGCATCTTTCAGCAGAAGAATGTGCCCTGCCACACTGCACAAATGGCTCGGGAATGGTTTGAAGAACATGATGAAGACAAGGTGTTGCCCTGGCCTCCAAATTCCCCAGATCTCAATCCGATTGTGCATCTGTGGGATGTTCTGGATCAACAAGTCAGATCCTTGGCATCTCCACCTTGCAACATTCAGGTCTTGAAGAATCTGCTGCTAGTCTCTTGGTGCCAGATACCACAGGACACCTTCAGGGGTCTTGAGGATTCCATGCCTCGGCAGGTCCACTCTGGTTTAGCAGCACCTCGGAGAACCAACAGCGTATTAGGCAGGTGGTCATAATGTGGCTCGTCAGTGCATTGTCATGCAATCCTCAGACAGTACTAACTCACATCGTACAGAGCACAATATTTTTGTTCATCAGTGTATAGAAATCTTTTTATAGATATGAGAAAGACAGAGTACATCTTGAAAGGGGTTAAAAACCATGATATGCACTGTTTTAACATTCCTTGCACAGATTTGTGAATATTCTTTGTTTGGTGTCACAAAACCTTTTTGGTTTAACATTGAATATACCTGAATGGGCTATGTATGAAAAACAAAGCACAAATAAAAGCCTTTAGGGATACAAAAAGCAAACATTAGGAGGATCTATACAGGGAATATGGTGGGGGTTGGTCAAATATAGCACATGGTAGCACCAAACACACCATCACAGTCTAGGTTCATGTCTTCATGGGTGATGAAAAGTGGATGGCATGTAGGCATCCCTCAGGGAGCAAGTAGGCATTGTTAGAAGTGATTTGGTGAAACCTCTAGCAATTCTTTGTGGTGGTTCAGGCATGTGGAAAGTTAACAGAGGTCCTCAGTTGGGTGATCCTGTCCTCACACGCGTTGTCCCTCGTGACTTCCTAGCTGAATGAGTAGTGTGTAAAAAAGCAGAATGGCTTTGCGCACATTCCTATGAGGAAAGCATACCAAATCTGTGGCAAGAAGTTGCTATGAGACAGGGCAATAAAATATAACGAAATTAAGAATGAGAGAAAAAAGGTCTAAAAATATACTTTTTTTTTAATGTACCACAGGGTTTAGACAGGGTTGTATTTTCATTATTAAAGTCAACAGTTGTCACCTTAGCCTGGAACTACAAACACCATAATCCTATCCTGACTACAATGACCTTAATCCCTCACCTAACAACAGAATTCAACTGTCTATTTACCCTAGGGTAGCCACTAATCTGACTAATACTTTAAACGCTTCGACTCCTGACGTGTCATTCTAATCACAGGCTTTTTCCTGCTTTTCTCATTCATCCCTCACTGCTTTCACCCTCCGTTTACCCTCTGCCTTCCTCCACCCCTCCGTCGATATTTCCATATATTGTGATGAGCGAAAGAAAAGGATGAGGGGATAAATAGAGAGATATGGACAGAGAAAGTCATGGACGATGAGAGTGTTGAGGTGTAAAAGAAGTGAGGTAGAGAAAAAGATTGATGAAAAGAGGGAGAAAGTGATTGAATGATAGAAAAAACTAAAGACAGGAAGCGATAGAGGGAGACAGAGAAAGAGGTAGACAGAGAGAGAAGAGGTATAAGCTTTAATATGTCAGATTCCCTAAGGGCACTCAGTGACATCACTCCTTCCGAAGTAAACACACACCGTCGCCACGGTGCCCACTCGTCAGAGCAACGAGCCTGGGCGGAGGGGCATTCGCAAAACACACACACGCAGACAGCTTCCAACTTGGAAACTTCCTTTTCCTTAGCTCAGTAATCCGGTGGGATCAGAGTTTTACTTCTCATTGTATTCCCACTCTAGGGAACATGTCTCTTTGTGCGTGTGTTTGTGTGCGCGTTTGTTAACCTGTTTTTTGTTTCTATCTCTCCATAGCTGGCATACTGTGTGGTCCAGTTCATGGAGAAAGATGCTACGGTCACTGAATACGTAAGGCACACCTTTTCTGTAGTTAAGGGTTGTAAAAGTCCAGTGACTTTCTCAGAATTCCCAGGCCTTTGAGGCATTTTGATTGGAGGATATCCTGCACATTCCTTCATGAGTCCAGGAGCACCCCACCTGGGATTTCTGTAAACTCTGGAAAATGGTGATGGTTACTGGAAATGAACAATGACGCCGCATTAGTCACATCATTATAGCTTCCTCTATACATGAATAATTGTAGGTTTTCTGTTGACGTGAATGACTGTGTCTTTCTCTTGACATATGTGATTTTGACTTTTATGTTTACATAAATCATTTTAACCTTCGGTTGAAATAATCGTTACCTTTCTACTGACCTACTCACTGCAATTTGCTGTTGATCTACTGGTAATCACTTTATAATAGTGTTCTGTTGAATTTTGTCTGCTTTCTCCTCTTCAGATAATAAGAGGGCTGCTCAAGTATTGGCCCAAAACCTGCACCCAGAAAGAGGTGAGACATGTGTGTGCGCACTTGTACTTGTGTTATACTACCCTTTTTAGGAGAGGATGCCCTCACAAATATAGTAACTTTTCACAAAATCTTATTTGGGGTTGGAGTAGAGGTTAAGATTTTAATGAGGTATAATGTTAGAATTACAATGAGGAATTACTGGTTAGATTTAGAAGTTGGGGTTATGTTTAAGGTAAGGGTTAACAGTAGGTTAAAGTATAACAAAACAAGTGTGTGTGTTTGTGTGAGCATGTGCACAATCAGGGTTTTATTTTTGTGTGCACATTTTGGTAATATCTCATTGTGTGTTTTTTTCTTTATGTGTGTGTGTGTGTGTGTGTATGCACCTAGGTGATGTTCCTAGGTGAGATAGAGGAGATACTGGATGTGATCGAGCCGTCTCAGTTTATTCGCATTCAGGAGCCTCTCTTCAAACAGATAGCTGCCTGCATTTCCAGCCCACACTTCCAGGTACACACACACACACACACACACACACACACACACACACACCTACAAACTCACCAATTGTTGCATGCATCTCATCTTCAGCTCACACATATAGGCCATTCACACTTGGGCAGGACACATCTTCTAATTTGAGACCATTTCTATATTGTTTTCCCTTTCCACGCTTTATTTTGATAGAGGTACTGGTTTAGGGAATTTAAAAGAGTTTATTGCTAATTGAACAGTGGGACAGATTCAAATCCATGCTGCAGCAGTACACGCACACTGGAGGTAAAAGTCTTCAAACCCTGGCCCACCCTAAGACCTAGCAACTGGACCATGAGGACAAATGATCTAGACAATAAGGAACTGTCACTGTTATGACCAAAGATTTTGCTCTTTTTGCCATCCCTCTCTCCCTCACCTTCTCCGTTTCCATCCAACCTTCCAACCCCCCCACCCACATTCACATTCTCTTCCTTTCCTTCCCTCACTCCCTCCCTTTTATAGGTAGCGGAGAGGGCTTTGTATTTCTGGAACAATGAGTACATCCTGTCTCTGATAGAGGAGAACTGTCAGGTGATTCTACCACTGGTCTTCGCAACGCTCTACAGAGTGTCCAAGGAGCACTGGAACCAGTGAGTGACCATTAACCTATCTATTTTTGTTGGAACCCTGGGAATATATGCAGATATAGACCAACCCAACTCTCTTTATTTTTTCATCTCTCTGTTCAACTTTATCCTTCCCCTTCTTTCAATGTCTCTCCCCCCCTTCCCTAACCTTCAACCTCCTCTCCATTCATCTCTATCTTTTTTTGCAGGACGATAGTCTCACTGATCTACAACGTTCTGAAGACGTTCATGGAGATGAACAGCAAGCTCTTTGATGACCTCACTGCGTCCTACAAAGTGGAGAAGCAGAAGTGAGTGCGTGTGTGTCCACAAGTGCATAACCCTGGTACTACTCTAATCCCACTCGCTCCCAGGGCGGTTCACTGTATTCCATCCAAGGATCTTGATTGACAAAACATCCATCTTTGCCTGCCTTTTTCTCCTCCACTCCACCGCCACATCTACAGGGAGATGAAGAGGGAGCGTGAGCGCACTGAGCTGTGGCGGGGGCTTGAGGAGCAACAGGAGCGACGGCTGCAGACCCTGGGGGAGGCCAGCCGCAATCAGAAAAACCTCCAGGAGAGAGGGGAGCCTGCCCAGCCCTCCTCCCCACAGACGGCACTGCCTGAGCAACCAGACCTTGAGCTCAGCGAAGCCCCTTCTACCACCTAGAACCAGACAGCGGAGTATCAGTACCAGCATAGAAAGAGGACACAGAAAGATAGATGGTATAGACACATAAGCACACACATGCAGACGAATACACACCCTCAAAAACACACACACAAAACACACAAAGGAGCAGACACATGCATTAAAACACACAGACTAAGAATGTACACATGAACACAGTCACAGACAAAAATATATTGTATACACACATGTGCTAACATCTTTATTATAGCATCACCTCAGTCCTCTACACACTGACTGCAAGACTACACACATACACACGCACACGTACACGCACGCACAGTCTATCGCAAACATCTTTAATTTATATTTTAATTATCTCTCTCTGTCTCTATCACACAAACACAAACACACACACAGGCCCATTGGTGCTGGTTCTAGCTGTCTAGGTTTTGATGTGGAACCGATTTCCTGGCTCTATCCATCAAAGGACTTTTCACCGTCCCAAAAGATGAAGAGGGATGATGATGATGATGAAGTAAATAATATTGTTCCTTCTTCTATTCTTTACTCTACTTCTCCTACTTCTGATGTTTTTATATATATATATATATAAAAATATATGTCTGAATATTATGAATATTATAGTGTTGGTGGGAGAATCTTTAGTGTAGCACTTCAAAAGCTTTAGCAGAACAAGAGCGCAGTCCAAATCGCACACTAAGCGCTACAGAACTAGTGCAGTACCGGCACAATGTAGTCCAATATGGCCACGTTTACACGGGCAGCCAAGCTGTGATAATATTTTCACTAATTGGTATTTGACCAGTTACATTCAATCAATTCTGAAATATAAGAATTGGGCTGCCTATGTTAACGCAGCCTTCTGTAGCCCAATTGAGATTTCTCATTCACTCAGGCAATAGAAGTATATTTTCTGTTTAACAGATGCCCCAGCTCTTCCCATAAAAAATTGGAAAAGAAGTAGAAATAATGTCCTCGAAGCATCAAGAGATACACAACTTTTTTACTTTGTTTTCATGTGAAGAGGCAGGACTTTCTGTTAACCATGATTAAATAAACTTTGTATGGCCTATTTGGATCAATGAGATCAGCTCCAAAACAATCTGATTTGGTATGTTTATATGGTTCCTCTTAATCCATATTGTAGAGCATACTACTGGCCTAAAGTGGTGCTTTATATAAGGAATAGGGTCCCTTATATGTGTCTTATGTGGCACCCTTTTCCCTGTATAGTGCACCACATTTGATGAGAGCCCTATGGTAGCCCTATTCAAAAGTAGTTTACTTTTTAGGTATTAGGGCGCCATTAAAGCCAAAACACGGTGTATGATTTGGGCCGACCCCTAAGCTGCTAGACTAAAATAATGTTCTGATGTGTCATTATTCTTGTCAGTTCATATTTGAAGGTGGGAGAGAGTCAGAAAACCACGTTCTTTTAGCAATATTCTCATTTGTTTCCGATGTGTTTAGGGGGATATAGAGTGGGTGTCTTTGTGTCTGAAATGGCACCTTGCTTCCTCCTTAGTGCTTTTCTTTTTTTAAAGGGCACTAAGGGAATAAGGTGACGTTTGGGGTGCAGTCTCAGTGTACCACCTTGAATTTTGTCCTTAATATCACACTGTCTTACTGTACTGCTGTGAATTATTATTATGATTCATTCATTTTATGAAATGACTTTGAATTTGTTTACATATTTCTGGTTAAGTTTTTGTATGTCCATTTCATTGATATCTGATATGTAGAACATTAATTTTTTATTTTATCTCTGGAATTGTGACCTCATTGCAAAGGTCTTATGATGGGAATTTGGTGGGTGTAGGTTTGCTTGTATGTATGGAAGTGAGATGGAAAGTTGCTGGAAGTTTTTGTGTGTGTGTGCGTGTGTGTGTGTCAGGTACGAGTAAAATAGTGACAGGAGATGTGTGTAGACAGAGTTATAGAGGGAGAGATGTGGCATTGATCTCTCTTTCCTCTCTCTTCCTTTCATTTCGTAGGAACAGGGTTTGAATCAGAATGTAACACTTTTGATTGATTGTTAATCTGGAGGTTCTGCTGGCATCTTGTTACCAAGACAACCAAACAAGCACTCTTATAACTGTTTTATAATTTTCAACAAAACAAAAATGGAACAAGTAGGGAAAAAACTCACTATCGTTAAAACTCACTTTCTAATGTTTGCTTAACCATAATTGCCCCCTTTCTCAGTCAGTTTGCTGGGAGACGAACTTTCTTTTTAAATATTCTGTTCTAGAACTAAAATAATAATTCCAGAATTTGGGAATTCAGGACATTTTGCAGTTCCAGGATGAGTTTGAGCAATTCTGGAATTAGAACCCGTTTTATCAGAGAGAAGAGGCTCCTTTAAGTCACTTAGTAGAACTATAGAACGGCAATAATTATGGAATAATGGATTGAATATGTATGCATACGTAGCATCACTAAACTAGAATTGCACTGTCCTCCTGGTCTGGTCTGTAGGCTATCCATACTCAAACATAGAAACGATTGATGATGACAATGTATTTTTTTTCCAGGGACCAAAAGCTGGGGAGATGAATGTATAGTCAATTTCAACTAGGGTTGTAGAAAGGAAATGCTGATGTGCTAAATTAACTTCACTTTGAGAAAACAATGAAGGAGCCTGTGTGTCTTATTTGTGTCTTGTGGTTTATTACTGGTTTTGAAAGCAACATGCACATTTGTCACTATTGTCTCCATCCACTTTATATGGCAAACACAGTTTTTGGGTTTATATTTAACATATTCAACTCCAAAAGCGTTTGGACAGTGACACATTTGTCTTTCGGCTTCATATTCTGCCGATTTCTATTTGAAATGATACAGTTATTATGTGTCATCCATGATTTAGGAACCAACCATTTAGTAATGACAATTCATTGTCTATTTTAAGGTACCAAAAGTATTTGGACTATTTGCTTCACAGCCGTCTCTTCTCAGGCAGGTGTGTTTGTTTGCATTGTCAATACATGAAAAAGAAAGCAGTCTACTGTATGTCTAGTCTTGATAGTAGGCTTTGGTGTTTGGTTGCTATGGTGCAAATTAGTCAAGAAGAACGAAAGCACTGCTGATTTCAGCAAAGGCAAATGAAGGCCTGGTAGACCAAAGAAGATTACTGCAGTGGATGTCCAACTGGTTAGCCTAAAAAAAGTTTCCAAATAATTACCAAAAATAGCCTGCGGAGTTATGGAAAAAGGTGTCGTGGAGGCAAAGATTAAATGTATGATAGTAAGGGCAAAACATTTGCAAAATAAAGTAGAGGGGGTGTTTTGGGGATGTATGGCTGCCATACTCACTTGTTGTCACTGATTATGTAACTGGTGACATGGAAGGATGTACAGCAACAACTTATTGCAGAGCACTTGTCCTGTAGCATCATGTCCTGTAGCACAACAGTTTTACCAAACTCATAGTTATGCCATTGCTAACTAGAAGATATTAGGCAGAAAAGTGGAAATTACTGTTCAACTAGTTTATTCATTCTGATGCAATCGTGTATGCCTTTCACATGCTGAAGACGAGTGAAGGCAAAATAGCCATGAATTAAGCAGGAACCGAAGATCACTGTCGTACAGGTCTAGCAGAGAAACACCAGAGAAGATTGTCAGTGTCGTCTGATGTATATTGTTTGTAGAAATGGCAATCAAAGGGTATACAACCAAGAAATAAACACGACTACTTAACAGCATATTATGTTATTCTGTCTGAATACATTTGGCACCCAAAAACTTTCTGTAAACTTGACAGCACTAACCTCATTGTCTTGCATCCAAGTTCTGGAATAGAGACACAGGTTTTAATATATATTTTCAGACATTTTTTATACTTAGCCCGCTTGATCAGGAAAGTGTGGAAAATACACTTTTTGCTTAAGGAACAATGAATGATATGTTACGTTATGGTCTATAACAGAATACAGTGAATCTCAGGCCAGTGAATGAGTATAGAAGTCGAAGAGAAAGAACCTGATTAGTACATATTCTCTTACCAGATGTAGGGGTTAAGACAATATTGACATCGCCGTCCGTTTTCCAGGGAGTTGCCAAGTTTTATGGCATATTGTTATAATTGCTATGATGTCAGAGTGTCCGTACAATTTAATTGGACTTAAAACAACAAGAAATACGTTCCGTTCAGACAGAGAGAGCACATATTCGGACCATCCATTGGAGTACAATGCACCAACCGTGGTTTTTAATTTTTCATTATTATTCAGCTGGACTTTGGACTACCAAACAGGTTTGTTTAGGCTGCCTTCTGTGCTACTGGTTATCTTTGTGTTGATAATATTTGGGAACTGTTTAATTATTTATTTATTTCAAAATCTTAATTGATGTGGCGCGCGATGTCTCTTGGCGTCAGGCACGTCACTCCAGGTTTTGTCGCAGTTGGACCACCAGCCTTGCAGTTACCCACAAACACATTTGCAGGTAAATATACACGTGTGACGAAAACGTGATATTTGAACGTTTTTTTATCAGCTTATGTAAATGTTGCAAATATTTTAAGGTTTACATTTTACCCAAAATGTACATGTAATAAAAAATATCAGTAGGTCTATCACCTACAAACATCTTGATTTGAAACCCATTATTATGAAAATCAGTTATCGCCGTATTTTCTTTCTCAGACTCGTAGCAGAAGCACTACGTAGGTCGTTCAGGACTCAGGATCAACGCTAGGGGGAGATCTACATTGTAGTGTCGGAACAGAATTGATTTAAATAGATTGCAATACAGTACAGCCAGAAGCGTTTCTAGGCAGTCCAGGCTGTCGCCTAGGGCGCCACCTGCATGCCCACCAACCCTTAATTTTTTTATATAACAAATATAAAATAAATAATATATATTTATATATATGGGGGAAATCAATCCATATATAGTTTTAGTTATTATTAAAATAAAACTAATTATACATTAAGTCAAGACTATATATTTGTTGTGAGTGAGATGATATTTACGTTTCGGGAGATGGCGAGGTAGGGCGGGGCCAGGTGTGGACGGTGGGTGAGTAAGTGTGCCAGTTGACGTTCATACGATCCGTTGAAATGTTCCGACAGCTGTTCTAGTATGAATAGATCACAGCCATCGGGGGCACATTATAGAAAGAAGGGGAAAGATGAGGAAGAAATTAGAAAAAGTATAGTGGTATGTTTTTATGGACATGTCTGTCTGGTTTAAACTATTTGAAATGTAGTGCACTAAGCTAGCTAATGTTGATGAGCATCAACAGAGACATGTCCAGGAAGATGTCCTAAGACGGTATTGCTGATAGTTTTGCAGCAAGGAAATCGAGCCGTGTCCCGTTTTAAGACAGAAACTGCATACATAGAATACGATTTTTGCTTACACAGTTTATGCACCTGTCTTTCAATATTTGATTGCACATTAGTAAATATAGTTTTTTTTGTCTTTATGTATAATTTTTCTAACAGCTCACTATGTTGATTCTTCTTTTTAGTAAAACATTTTTGTACACCTGCTATTTTTTTGTGTTTATAAAAGTAAAATTAAGAAGTGTTATTTCCCCTGCAGTTAACTTATTTTATTGTGGGGGGGGCAACATTTAGAGATCTCACCTAGGGTGCCGGATTGCCCAGAAACGCCTCTGAGTGCAGCAATCTGTTTAAATGGCTTTGGATTGACCCACTTGTCTTTTATGATGTATGATTGAACTGACCATATTATGTGATTTTCGTGTTGTCAATCAGAATTTATGAACAGATAGACAGTCCCCTCCAAAAGTATTAGAACGGTAAGGCAAATTCCTTTGTTTTTGTTGTTCACTGAAGACATTTGGGTACCAGCTTTAACACATCTAGATGTGAATACCAGGAAATGAAAGCTGAAATTCTGAACTCTTGTCTCATACTCATCTTTTGATCTTAAATCCAAATGTGACCAACAAAAACAAAGGAATTTGCCTTGCTGTTCCAATACTTTTGGAGGGGACTGTAAATGTGATGTATGCATTTTAAATGGAGTCCTCAGACATTTCCCACCTTACCATTGTATATTTCTCTCAGTTTATTTCCCTCACCGTCTGTCTCTACACCCATCCCTTTCAGTTTTAGAATGATGTTACACAGCTCCCTCGCTCTGACCCTCCTTGTGGTGGCCGGCGCAGGTCTGTGTGTTGCAGTGACAGCCCAGCTGCACAGTAGTTTCCGTGGCTGCGCGGTGCGGGACTTTTCCTTTATGGCACAGAAGCCTGGATGCAAGAGCCTCCGTATTGACACTGAGGGCTGCTGGGGTCGGTGCAACACATGGGAGGTTAATAACCATAATACACACATAAACACTCCTAAGCCATTACTCAATTGACTTTTCTTTGTCTAGCCAATCAAATAGAGTTTATAGGAGAGGGTCACACTGTACTTACTGCTTTCTGATTCAAAGGGTTTTGAGAAGATGACAAGGACACAGGACTAAAACCTGGCCATGGGTCAAATTGCTCGAGCCTTGTCCTGGGGTGGATTTAAAAAAAGAGGCCCTATTGCCACTCCCCGTTGTAGGTTATGAATCTGCAAGCTAATCTGCTATTATGGGCCAGGGAAAGAATGTCCAGAAGAGAACACTTTCTTGTTTAATGCTGGTCATTTGTATCTCGGTTGGCAAGAACATGGCAGCTGCAAGCTTGAATTCAAGTTATCATCCTTGAAAACCACATTGTAGGATTTTTAATGAATTTATTGGTAAATTGTGGTGGAAAATAAGTATTTGGTCAATAACTGAAGTAAATCTCAATACTTTTTTCTATACCCTTTGTTGGCAATAACAGAGGTCAAACATTTTCTGTAAGTCTTCACAAGGTTTTCACACACTGTTGCTGGTATTTTGGCCCATTCCTCCATGCAGATCCCCTCTAGAGCAGTGATGTTTTGGGGCTGTCGCTGGGCAACACGGACTTTCAACTTCCTCCAAAGATTTTCTATGTGTTGAGATCTGGTGTGTTTGGGATCATTGTCATGCTGAAAGACCCAGCCACATTTCATCTTCAATGCCCATGCTGATGGAAGGAGGTTTTCACTCCAAATCTCACGATACATGGCCCCATTCATTCTTTCCTTTACACGGATCAGTTGTCCTGGTCCCTTTGTAGAAAAACAGTCCCAAAGCATGATGTTTCCACCCCTATGCTTCACAGTAGGTATGATGTTCTTTGGATGCAACTCAGCATTCTTTCTCCTCCAAACATGACGAGTTGAGTTTTTACCAAAAAGTTCTATTTTGGTTTCATCTGACCATATTACATTCTCCCAATCCTCTTCTGAATCATCCAAATGCTCTCCAGGAAACATCAGATGGGCCTGGACATGTACTGGCTTAAGCAGGGGGACACGTCTCGCACTGCAGGATTTGAGTCCTTGGCGGCGTAGTGTGTTACTGATGGTAGCCTTTGTTACTTTGATCCCAGCTCATTGCTGGTCATTCACTAGGTTCCCCGTGTGGTTCTGGGATTTTGCTCACCATTCTTGTGATCATTTTGACCCCATGGGGTGAGATCTTGCGTGGAGCCCCGGATCGAGGGAGATTATCAGTGGTCTTGTATGTCTTCCATTTTCCTATAATTGCTCCCACAGTTGATTTCTTCACAGCAAGCTGTTTACCTATTGCAGATTGTCATCTTAGGTACACTTCAACAATGAGAGACAAAATGAGAAAAAAATTCCAGAGAATCACATTGTAGGATTTTTTATGAATTTATTGGTAAATTCCTTGGTAAAACAAGTATAAGATCACCTACAAACAAGCAAGATTTCTGGCTCTCACAGACCTGTAACTTCTTCTTTAAGAGGCTCCTCGGTCCCCCACTCTTTGCCTGTATTAATGGCACCTGTTTGAACTTGTTATCATTATAAAAGACACCTGTCCACAACCACAAAAAACAGTCACACTCCAAACTCCACTATGGCCAAGACCAAAGAGCTGCCAAAGGACACCAGAAACCAAATTGTAGACCTGCACCAGGCTGGGAAGACTGAATCTGCAATAGGTAAGCAGCTTGCTGTGACAAACTACGCCGCCAGGGAAAACTGCTCTAGAGGAGATCTGCATGGAGGAATGGGCCAAAATACCAACAACAGTGTGTGAAAACCTACAATGTGATTCTCTGGAATTTCTTTTCCCATTTTCTCTCTCATAGTTGAAGTGTGCCTATGATGAAAATTACAGGCCTCTCTCATCTTTTAAGTGGGAGAACTTGCACAATTGGTGGCTGACTAATCACTTTTTTGCGCCACAGTATATTTGACTGTCTAGTTGCATGTATAAGTCACTACAGTGGTCAGATTCTCCTCAAAACTTGTACTAAACCTTTTTCTCATACAATACTATATAGTATTAGCCTTAAGATTCTTGCTCTGTGGAATTCCAAGGTAGAAAACAGTTATGCAGGACTAGCAGTGGGCCGATTTAGAAATAAGCTCAGATACAATAGGAAAACAGGAACTAAACACAGACATTAGAATCAAACCATTAGGTTCCACTTATGGCTTTTCTCTACATACAATGGCCACCAGTCCAATAATCATGCTATTAATGACATGAATGGGGACAACCGTTCTATTTATATTGTCCTGTCATCCTATAGAAGCCGCTCCCAGAGCCCCCATACATCCAGCGGCACCACCGTGTGTGTTCCTATGGGCGTACCCGCTACTTGATGGCCCGTCTGCCAGGCTGCCTGCCTCACGTCTCCCCGCTCTATCCCTATCCAATGGCTCTGCAGTGCCACTGTACCGTCTGCTCCACGGAGGACACAGAGTGTGAGACATTTTGATTTTAATGAACAGAGGGAGATATGAGAGTGTTATTGTGTGTGATGCGTGTAAAACAGCAAATTATTAGCATGTTGTCAACAATATAACAGTACTGTGGCCAGTGCCACAAGAGCATGTGTTGCAGCAGCATGGGTTTGGATCCGGCTTGCTCTTTCAGCAAAAATATGTATTTTGCTGTTGTCTCTATCAAAAAAGCATAAAAAGGCCTGAACATTTACAGAATATATAATATATGGGTGGTTGACATGACATGGCCTTTTTGAAGTTCAGAGCGTCAAACACAAATAAATACAATTTACCTTAAAATAATGTATATTGTTCAGAACATGTAGTTTTATTGTGAACATACTGAACAGGTAATGTACTTTTTCAAAAAATTTCAACCAAACATGCTCATATAATGTGACTGTCCCAAGAAATCTTCACAGTTTAAACCTGAATAAAATTAAGGAAAATAAATGCAACTCTCCTCAATAAAGTACAGAATGGTAACAAAGATGTATAATTGTGTGTCTGATATTTCTATTGTCAAGGCATAATATTTTGAGTCAACTTTGATCAAAAAGATTATGTACCGGAAATGGATATCATATGGTGTGACACTATATTATGTTAGTTAAACGGGCAATTGTTTGTAGAGCCTTGCGGAGGAGGGGTTCTTGTTCAACCAGGAATTACTGAAAACACCTCAATAGGAAATAGAAGGGATACAATGTTGTCTCTTGTCATTTTCTCAATAAATCAAATATTTTCCTTTCTCAGTGTCTTTAAGTGTGATTCTTTTTACATAAAAATGCCAAAGATAAATTACTTTTTTTTTCATTATAACTTTTAGGTCTATGTTACCATCTTGCAGTGGGTATGCTGCAAGAATGATAGTGCATAACTACTAGACCCAAACTTATTCTAAGTGCATAAAACCTCATATGGTGTGACACTATATCATAGTGTGACCAGTTTTGCTTGTTATCCATTCATCACACCATATGATATGAACTGTGTTTTCTTACAAACAGAAATGTTATTAATTTGAGCAAACAATTTATTATTGTATTTTATGACTAATAACTAAGCTTAATGTATGTTTTGACCTTTTTAATACTTTTTTGTCTATCATCACATGAAAGCAAGTGAACTAGAACAAAGCCTAGTTTTATAGCTAGGCCGGCCTTGATCACCTTGCTAAATCCGAGTGTTATTAATTTCCTTCTAACAGCTGACCTCTCGCAGTCAAAGTAGCCTATTATGTTATCTTAGTGCCCATTGAAGAAGTCTGTACCTACACTATTTGTCATACTGTGGATGTAAAAAGTCTAAACACCCCTGTTAAAATGCTAGTTTTTGTGATGAAAAAGAAAGAGACAAAGATAAATCACGTCTGAACTTTTTCCACTTTTATTTGTAACCTATAGTATTAACAACTCAATTGAAATAAAAACTGAAATCTTCGAGGGGGAAAAATTAAAAATTAAAACCTCACAACAACCTTCTTGCATAAGTATGCACACCCTCTTATATCTAGGGATGTGGCTGTGTTCAGAATTAACCAATCACATTCAAATTCAAATAGAAGTCATTACACACATGCCATCATTTAAAGTGGCTCTGATTAATCACAAATAAAGTTCAGTTGTGCTAGTATGATTTTCCTGACATTTTCTAAGTTGCATCTGAAAGCGAAAGCCATGGTCTGCAGAGAGCTTCCAAAGCATCAGAGGGATCTCATTTTTGAAAAATATCAGTCAGGAGAGGGGTGTAAAATAATTTCCAAAGCATTAGATATACCATGGAACACAGTGAAGACAGTCATCATCAAGTGGAGAAAATATGGTACAACAGAGACATTACCAAGAACTGGAAGTCCTTCCAAAATGTATGAAAAGGCGAGACGAAAACTGGTGAGGGAGCCATCCAAGAGGCCTACAGCAACAATACAATCTCCCATATTCTTCATATGAATGGGCTGTGGGGTATGGTGGCAAGACGGAAGATTTTTCTTACAAAAGAAAAATATGCAAGCCGGGAGAAGTTTGCATAAACAAACAGTGGAACAAGTTTTGATATTATTTATCTTTGTCACAGTTTTTTTACATCACAAACACCTGGCATTTTAACAGGGGTATGTAGACTTTTTTACATCCACTGTACCTACTCATTACTAACCTAACCTTGTTTATATGACTGATTTACTTAGGGGTAGTTATGAGTAATCAATACTTACCAGTAGGTTGAAAATGCAACAGACTTAACAGTGAACAATTTTTTGTGAGGACATTCTTTATTAGTGTGTTCCCCACTAGAAATATGGTTCTAATCCTGCGCCCGATAACCAAGTGCTATATAATGTTTAGTGGTAAGATATTTCACACCTTTGTGTGATATATTCTTATTTTACCTTTATTTTACCAGGTAGGCCCATTGAGAACAGATTCTAATTTTTCAAAGACAAAGAGCAGATGTGCAGGACAACATTCAATTGCACATAGTACACAGTATATAAAATACCAAATGAGGTAGAGTTTGAATAAAATAGAAATGCAGTACAGAGTCTATATACAGTGAAAAAGTGATTAGACAATACCAATAGTACAAATTTCGCTAGAAAGTCTAGCTAAAATTGTAAACAGCAGTAGAGGGCATAATACAGTTTGTGCAATGTGAATCATATTTTGCGAGGGAGGTCGGTTACTGTGCAAAGGTGAAGTGGCAAAGACAATAAATAGCATAACCCTTGGGCGTAACTGTGCAAATGGTATAGTGCAAAGAAGCGAAAATATAAGACAAATGTTGCAGATAAGTTTTAAAATCTGCCATGGGGCATGACAGAGATAATACGGGCAAATATGTGCAGGATCAATGTGTGCATTATGCAGGAGAACAAGTACAAGTACAATGATCGGTCAGTAGCTTGGACAGACATTTTTAAGGCAGTGAAGGGAGTTAGGTTTTCCAGTTTCTGGTCTTTTTGTAATTAGTTCCATTCACTGGCGGCTGAGAACTGGAAAGAGCGGCGGCCAAAGGTGGTGCAGGGTTTTGGGAGGTCCAGAGAGATGTATCTGGTTGAGCTCAGGCTGCAGGTTGGTAATGTTAGGGTGACCAGTGTACTTAGGTACAGAGGAGCTTTGCCTAGCAAGCTCTTGTAAATTAATTGGTACCAGTGAGATAGGTCCTGGGTGTATAATGAGGTCCAGCCAACTAATGCATTGAGGTTGCAGTGGTGGGTATAAAATGAGGCTACGGTAGCAAAAAGGATGTCACTGTGGTAGACCACATCCAGTTTCTTCAGGAGGGAGTTTGAGGCAGTTCTATATACGACATCACTGAAGTTTAGGATTGGTACGATGGTCATTTTCACCAGTGCAAGCTTGGCAGCAGGAGTGAATGAAGGCCTGTTGTGGAAAAGGAAGCCAACCCTAGACTTAATTTTGGACTGGGTGGTTTATTTGGGTCTGGAGAGGGAGTGAGCTGTCTAACCAGACATCTAGATATTTGTAAGTGTCCACGTATTCCAACACAGATCCATGAAGGGTGGTGATGCTAGTCAGATGGGCAGGTGTGGGCAGCGATTGGTTGAAGAGCATGCACTTAGTTTTACCAGTCTTCAGTAGTTGTTCGAGCTCACGGAAGCAGGGCTATAAGCAGTGCTATATGGCATTAAAGCTCTCTTGGAGGTTTGTAAGCACAGTGTCCAGTGAAGGGCCGGATGCAAACAGGATAATGTCGTCTGCATAGAGGAGGATTTGAGAGTAACCAGCAGCAAGAGCAACATCATTTATATACAGTGAGAATAGAGTCGGCCCGAGAATCGAACCCTGCGGTACTCCCATGGAGACGGCCATTGGTCCAGACAGCAGGCCCTCCGATTTGACACACTGGACCTTATCTGAGAAGTAGTTGGTAAACCAGGCAAGTCAGTCATTAGAGAAACCAAGGCTGTTGAGTCTACCAATAAGAATAGAATGGTTGACAGGGTCAAAAGTCTTGGACAGGTCAATGAAGACAGTTGCGCAGTAGTGTTTTTGATTGGTTGCGGTTATGATGTCGTTTAGGACCTTCAGTGTAGCCGTGGTGCACCCATGACCAGCACAGAAGCCAGATTGCATAGCGGAGAGGGTGCGGTGTGACTCAAGATGGTTGGTGATCTGTTTATTTATCAGACTTTCAAATACTATAAAAAGACAGGGCAGGATGGATATGGGTCTATAACAGTTAGCGCCTGAAGTGTCTCCCCCTTTGAAAAGGGGAATGACTGTGGCAGTTTTCCAGTCTCTAGGGATTTCTGAGGTTGAGAGAGACAGGTTAAACAGGGTAGTGATAGGTGCTGCAATGATATTTGCGGATAGTTTTCGGAAAGAGGGGTCGAGATTACTCAACTCTCTCAAAACATTGACTGTTCGGATAGGGATGAAAGAGAAGTGGGGGGGACATGGGCTGGGAGTGAAGGGGAAGTTAGGGGAGGGAGTGCTTGGGCATGTAGCTGCAGGGTCTATGGAGCCATTGGTCAGATGGGGGCAGGTGAAAAGTCCAGCCTCGGCTAAATGCTTATTAAAGTTCTCTATTATTGAGGATTTCTCAGTGGTGACAGTGTTTCCATACCTTAGTGCAGTAGGCAACAGGGCAATGGTGCTTTTGTTCTCCATGGATTTTACATTGTCAAAGAAATATTGAGAATTAGTGCTACAGGCTATACATTTCTGTTTGAAATTGTTAGCCTTTGTTTCCCTGACCCTGCCTGTGTGTACTGGTTCCTGACATCCCTGAAAAGCTGCAAATTTCGTGGGTTGTTTAGAAGTGTTATACGCCACAGGATGCTTTTGTGCTGGTTGAGGGCAGTCAGGTCTGGAGTGAACCAAGGACTATATCTGTTCTTAGTTCTGAACTTTTTGAAAGGAACTTGTTTTTGAAGAACAGCCAGGCGTCCTCTACAGACGGGATAAGGTTGATGTACTCCCAGTTAACCAGGGCCAGGTCTTTTAGAAAGGCTTGTTTTAGGCAATATCTAATTCTGATGAGGGGTGGTCATTTGATTGTGGGTCCATTACGGATACTCCTGGTTGTAAAGAGTGGAGGTATATGTAGACGGCAAGTAAGTCAGGATGATATCAATGAGGTTGCCCTCGTTTATGGGTTTGAGGTTGAACCAATAGGTTCATTGATAATTTGTGTTAGATTTAGGGCATCAAGCCTCGAATGGAGGAAGGCTGGGGTTATAAGCATATCCCAATTCAAGTGTCCTAGCAACAAGAATTCTGACGATAGATGGGGGCAATCAATTCGCATATGCTGTCCAAGGCATTTCTTGCTGCTGAGGAGGGCTGTAACAGGCGGCCACAGTTAGAGACTTGTTTCTGAAGAGATGGATTTTTTCAAGTAGAAGCTCAAGTTCTTAGTTTGAATGTTAAATGCATAGAATACAGGTTTTTGCACTGACGAATTGCACACCGCATGCACAATTGTTAGGCAAATCGTATTTCTCAAGCTTTATTTTATTGTTGATCAATCACAATGCATTATATAAATCCAAAATATAATTGAATCTCAAACCTACATTTTAAACAAAGTAAAAGTGCGTTTTGTTCTTTCTCAGGTGAATTCATAAGATTGCAGAATTATTAGGCAACAATTGGTGAGCAGAATTAATAGGCAACTATTTTCAAAAAAAAATTCTCCCAACTTACATGTTTATTCTAAAATGTTTATGTGGAACAAATAAGTAACACAAAATGACAGTTATTTAATATTTGTCCTTTCTAAAATATTCAGTGACCAATATAAACACCCTTCTTTTCAATAAGTGCCATGAGCCTTCCATCCATGGAGTCTATGAGTTTCTTGATCTGTTTACAATCAACTTTCGCTGAAGCATCAACCACAGCCTCCCAAATGCTGTTCGAAGAGATGTATTGTGTTCCCGGACTGTAAATATCATGTTTGAGAAGGGCCCACAAATTCTCAACAGAATTTAAAATCAGGAGTGAAAGGGGGCCAGGTCATTATTTGGCCATCTTTGTGGCCCTTGCTGGCTAGCCAAGCAGTGGAGTCCTTGGATGCATGTGATGTAGCATTGTCCTGCATGAAGATCATGGCCTTCAATGCTGAGACCTTCTACCTGTACCACCGTTTGAAGAAAGTATCTTCCAGAAACTGGCAGTAAGTTTGGAAGTTTAGTTTCAGTCCATCTTCAACCCAAAAAGGTCCAACTACCTCAACCTTAATGATAGCAGCCCATACCAGTACACTTCCTCCACCAGGCTGGCACCTGACTGAGGTGGTGCCATGTGTCCATTAGTGATCCTGACACGGGTCCATTTGTCTGGTGCATCAAGAGCCATTCTCATTTAATCTCTCCATAAAACCTTTGAAACCTTTGAAAAATCTGTCTTCATGTATTTCTTTGCCCAATCTATACAGTACAAATCTTATTCAGTGGTGGTCTTCTTTCAGCCTTCTTGACATGGGTCATGTCCCTGAGCACTTGACACCTTGTACTTCTGGACACTCCAGGTAGGTTGCAGTTCTGAAATATGATGGCACTGGAGGATAATGAGTTCCTGGTAGCTTCATGTTTAACTCTTCTCAAGTCTTTTGCAGTTTATTTGTGTATTTTCTTCTCCATGCGTTTTTGCACCCCAGTTGACCATTCACAACAAAACCTTTGATTGTCCATTGGTCAAGCCTGTGCACGCAATATAGTGTGGTTCATCCTATGGTGTGACACTATACCATTGTGATAAATCATACAAATCTTAATGGAACATGTAAATAGTATCAGCAAGAGACATAATCATTTTGTTAGATTTATAACAGGGTTTGTTTGAATTGTTAATATATTGAAAGATTGAGAACAGATGTCTGACTGCGCAATGATTAAGAAAAATTTTCACAAGGAAATGCTGGACCTCAAGATATGAATGATAAAGAAGTATAATAAAGTTTGTTTCTTAAGAAAAGTGTACCCCATGTCCATTGTATATACAATAACCTTCATGTCAAACCATTTAACAACATTTGACACTAAGCTAAAACATATTTGAATACATCCAGATTCTAATGCACTGTTCATGCTTAGCATTTAAAGTTAAAAAAAAGACATTTCAGGCATGTAGGTCAACCACCAACATATGTTTTTGTTACAAAATATTTGATAATGACTCAGTAAAGCTGTCAAAAACTGTTCAGTGAGCTTTTCCATTTTATTTTCAACATTCTTTCTGGTCATTTACTTACAAAACATCAGTTGTTCAAAAATTGTTTTGTGATTTGTACCATTTTATTTTCTACATTCTTCCTTGTCATCTACTTACAAAACAGCAATTGTTCAATTTCATTTGTATAAATAAAGTGTTATGTACATTATTTTGCCTCTCAATATCTGTCTGTTTAGAGTCATTGCAATAGAACAAATAGAAAAGAGTTGATCATGAATAATACTTAAACTCACTCAAAATGGCTGCTAGTCCACCCATTGTCCTAAAAATGTATTCTAGTTATACTCATTCTTGTTCTTTGGTAGGGGTTGTGTGCCCGATCATGTAGTGTTCATTATTTTATTACCAATAGTGGTTGCACTTTCCACTGGGGTTTCTAATCCCTATATTGTGCATTACTTTCACCCCAGAGTGCTATGTCCTGACCAAAGGCTTGTACACTATGTAGGGAAAGGATGTTGACTCAAAGTGTCACAAACTTTCTTCTTCTGTTCTTAAATGAACCAACTATTCTAAAAAAAAAGCAACATTATGACAACACTTTTTTCTCAAGTCTTATTTCCTTTCCAGGGATGTACACACTCAACCACTCACTCTCACATCCAAACATATAGACAGTACATGCTCAAACACACACAACCAAATACCTCCCATTCAATACTTTTGCACACATGCACATATATATATTTACTTCTATTGGTGTCTACATTTTTCTAACCCTAAATCTGACACTAACGTTAACCTCAGCCTAACATTTATGTCTAAATTGAACTTAGATCTATAGCCTCATCTTTAAATCTAACCCTCATTGATACTTTAGCATTTTTCTTTCAAATTGCGGACAGGAAAAAAGTCCTCGTTTGTAAATATTTTCTGATTTCACCACAGTTTGGGGAAAAGTTTATCCCGGCAATATAGTTAAGTCACAAACACACAAAAAAAACGCAAAATACATCTATACTTTCACACACATTTGATTGACAGAATTCCCTCCCTGTGCCTCGTACTCTGCTGTGTGCTGCGTGCTCCCCGGCTGCAAATGCACATCAGTAGCGTGACTTGCGACACATGTCACAGCGACATGCCCGAGCCGTCAGGATCTCAATGTCGTCATGGTGACGTCCGCGAGGACAGTCCAGACGAACTTTGATCTGAGGAAAGTATAAAAAACGTATCAAGTATTAAAAAAAATGTACATATCAAGTGACATACAGCTCCAGAAATTATACAGCAAAGTGATGAACAGAAAGATCAAGTTGGCGCAAAGCCAACAAAGTGTCTTCATTCTTTTCTGCACAAACACTTCTCTGCATATGACTTAACAATGTTACTTAAGCAGCAGTGCGTTTGTGTGTGTTTGTTTGTATGCATGTGTGCACATCTGTGCTTGCATGTGTGTGTTCCTTGTCTCTGTACTCTACCTTTGCATCCTTGCTTATGGTGCAACACCTTGATGCTGAGGTGATGTTGTGAGTGAAATTTGAGGCCACCAGGACAGAGTAGCGCGAGGGAAAGGCACTGGATTCACAGTACCCAACACAGGCGTACACAACATGGGTTCCCCTGCAGGTTCCACGCCGGTCACTTCGTATGGTAACATTAAATGCTGTGGAGTGGGACAGGAAAGCAGTACATATGGAATAACGAGGATAGTTGTAGGGAGATGTGGTACGTGTGTATATTTGTATCATTTCAAACCTCTTGTCAAGCTTCTTGATCTTTTCATTATTTATTTTTAAATGGTCAATCAGCAGGATTCGAACACTGGTTAACCAGATTTTATCCTGAATGACATAGATAGGTAGCAGGGAACCCAGCAGTTAAGAATATTACCGGGCAAGTATTGAAAAACATCTGTTCTTCTGTCGTTGAGCAATTAACCCTAACAACACCTCTTTAAAAGCTCTGGATAATACTCATGGCAGTGATGAAAAAGTTAATGGAAAATGAACAACTAGGGTAAAGCACCTTGTACAACTGGATATTTATCACCTTGTTGAGTCATGGTTATGTGTCCTACATTCTAACTAGAAAAAACTGACTCCCCATTTTGCACAGTAACTGTATGTGTTTCTGCACATGTGTGTATTAATATAGAATAGATATATACATTTTCTGTGTGTCTGTTTATGCGTATGTGCATGTTAGACTCACGGAATAGATGGCAGCCAGGGCCTGGGTTGAGCCCCTCGTAGCTAAAGCTGAACTGAGACAGCAGTGTCAAGGTCAGTAGCAGCATCAGTACACAAAGGTTAGAGGTCATACACTGAGACATGACGACAAAGGAGGATGGTAGCCTGAAAGGGTAAACAAAACAAATGGACAGAATGATAAACCTAAATTAAGTTAATAACAACTTGCTTGGAAGATAAGCATGATACACAAAACACATTCTGACAGAATATGGAAGGTAAATAGATCATGTGACCAGGCATCCAGCAATCAAAACCAAGAAACCTTTATAAAGAAAGGAAATGTTATTGCCTTTATTCATCTACACATTTCTTTTAATTGTGCAGTCTTATTATTATCGGTTACATAATTATTTTTCTGAGGGGAAAATTCCCCTATATTCAAGTGTCTGTCTATATGTGATGGACATGTGGATAAAGATAATGATGCCTTTTCTATCAGACCCCTGCAGGTAGACACATTAACACATTAAAATACGCTTTACACACACACATTAATACACTCACACGGACACACAAAGTTAAAGCCACAAGCACTAGAATGTTGTAAAAAAACATATATGAAACAATTTCACATAATATTGAACGTTTCCAGTGGTTTTCTGTTTCTCAAGTATGCAGTACCCTAGGATCAAACTGTCAAGAGTAGGAGTGGCCTCTGAGTTTGATCCCTGAGTTCATTTACTCGCCTACACTTCCACCCTTGTTTAACACAAAAGAACAGTCATGTTTTCCTGGGAATTCTGTCATTGTTTTCATGGGAATTCAGTTCTGTAATTTTGTTTTCTTTCTGCAGGACCTGACCTCCTGTAGCTTAATCTTTTCCAGTTTGAAACTTTATAAGTGCCACTGTGACTATGGAATAAAAATTGCCTTGGGACACCATTATCACGTTATGTCAAATTAACCCAGCGATAGCGGATGGGGAAGTACCCTGCTTTTTCCTCTCCTGGAATGCATTGGGGTTTCCATGCCTCAAAGTTTGTGTGTATTTTTGGGTATGTGCATCCATGTTCATTTTAACTGTTAAGTGCAATTTTGTAGGGGTCTCCAACACATGATTCACAAGCAAGCTACTCAGAAATGGGATGGAAGCATTAGTTGCTTTCATCCCATTTATGAGTAGCTTCAAAATTCTAAAAGTACTTGCAATTTTCACGTGTCCCACTTCAAAGATGATGTACATATTGTAAACAAATATATCAATATTATACTGGTAATACCCATCCTGTTAATTTATTATTGGCATAAAAAGGTCAACTTAACAATGCCAAGTAAATCAAATTTCTTGTGTCTATGTGATGCTTGTGTTTGATTGTTGTCCCGGGCCCAGGATTGGGGGGGGGCATTTGGTTGGCTAAAATATAATTATTTATTAGTCAGTCAATCTTGGTATTTAGTACTATCGAGAAATGTTACATTTTGTCCCGGACCCTGGGATTCCTGTTGTATATAATTCATTTTTGTTGAATAAAATAATGAATTAAATGGCAGCAGCAACAGGCTACAAAAACTACCTGCAAGGCAAACTGTTTGCTAGCAAGATATAAAATTAATGAGCCAGATTCTCAATTAAAGGGTTATACTATATTTTCCAGAACAACAAGAAAATAATAATATGATTGAATCATTGACATGAACATAGAACATAAATTAAAACCTCAATTACATAAATTAGAACCTCAATTTATATTTATAAACCAAATAACTGTTTTTTTTACCATATTCACTAGGTGTGTTGACAAATAATGTAGTACAGTAAACTAATGACCTTGGTAAGAGTTGCATGGGAGAAGAAAACAATATTTTGATTGGAAAGCAAAAATACTGTAAATAAATATTTGCTTGGGATTTCTTTGTCTTCTTTTAAGCTCCAATGCCCCAAAATGTTGGGGAACCCTAATTGTTATCCATATTGGCATTATCACAATTTCTTTGCAATCCAAGCACAGTCTATGCAAAAGGTTTGCAGAAGGTGATGAGCACAAAAATAACATGGAACTCAAGTTTATACATTATTTTCTCCCCAAACACTTGTGACAAAACAAACTATTTCTTAAGCCCTTGGCAGAACCCTTAAATCCTAATGAAAGAATCATGTGTAGACTAAATCTAAAACAAGAAAATGCACCTGACAGAACAATACCAAACCCTCCATTTCTAACAGAACAATGTATCCAAAAGAATGCATAGAAAACACAAAATGTACGAGATTAACAAGCTGTACAATGAAAACAGCAGTTCTCTAATTATGTGCTCATAAACATGTTCAAGAGGCTTGTTACCTGGTTCAAGGTGTGATAAGGGCTTTCTTCAGTCCAGGTGATTCAGTTGAGTGAGCAGCAGCATGAACAGGTGTGTGACAGTTGTGTGAGATTCCTCAGTCTCATGCACAGCTATATGTATCTCCTCAGGTAAACGGTTGAAGACACCAAGTTACTTCATTGGTCAATTCTGCAGTCAGTCACAGCAACCCCTTCTCTCTCTGAGTCTGTGTGCGTGAGGACACATCCTAACTTTTTTTCTCTACTTTAGTCTACCTTTAAGTTCTGATCTTGTCTTTGTTTCCTACATATCCTTCTCTCTCCTACTTAACCTACAGAAAACCCAACAATCTGCTCAAACCCTTTTCCACATAATGGTTTCTGTCTCTCTTTACACTCTCATATGATACAGAAAACTACACATTTTCATTAACACCATTCTCTCTTTTATGGGCTTTACGCCACTGGGACACAATTGAAAGAAAACACACTAGAGAACTGTACACGTAGACATGCACTTGCAAACACAGAAAAACATGCACATTGCGCACACTGAATGACTGACGACATCATTCAAATTGACCTATTCCTTCACGCCTATGAAACCCCCTACTTGCCCTCGTGAACAGTGAATGTGGTGGGTATATGTCAGCTATGGCGTAAAAAAGAAATGCCACAAACTCAGTGAACTCTGTAATCTGCTTTGTGTTAAAATGTTACAAACACACACACACACACACAAGCAGAGCAGACATTTGTAAACACACGCAGAGACAGGCAAAAGCACTCTAAAACACACACGAGATCAGGGCTCTATCCAGATATATTGAAGTAACACCTAGGTGTTTAACTGGTCTCCCTTAGTCTTCCATTAGCTATTTACCCTTCACAGCTGTATGAACTGGAGTTAAAATCACTTATGTAAGGATAGGAGGTTAAAGTTTGATTTTAAACCCCATCACTATGGACAGATTCCATATCATGATTGCCTTACCAACACAACAAAACACTTACACATTCTTACAAAAACACAAATACAATTACAAACCCCCAACCCGACATTCCACGTTTGTTGATGTCATTGGAAACAGAATTTATGACGTTCCCTACACTACCTTCACCTACACACACTAATTAAGTGAAAGAGAGATGAAAATGAGGGATAAAAGCGAAGTAAAGGGATGAGAAGGAAAGAAAGGTATATACAGAAAGGAAAGACCAGCAGAGGATTGAAGAACATAAAAGACACAGGGAGAAGAAATAGAGAGATAGAGGGATAAAAGAAAGAATAAAAGATGAGAGAGAATGATATATAAACAAGTGAGATGAAGGAGATAGATTGAGGGACAAAACACAAGAGAGAAAGCAAAAGACAAAAAAGAAGGATGAGAAAAATTTATGACAAGGGATGAGAGATAATAATGGTATAGATGACAGATGAGAAAAAGAGAGAGATAAGAAAGCAAGATTAGTGAGAAAGGGAGAGGAGAAAGAGAAAGGGATGATATAGAGAAACGAGAAAAATGAGGAAAAGACATGAGGGATGAGAATGACAGATGATGAACAGTAAAGAAAAACACATTTGCCGGTCAAATGACAACAGGTGAAAACTGTGTAGTGTATAAGCCCTACATAGTGCAATAGTAGTACACTAAGCAAGGAATAGGGTGCCATTTGGGATTCCTTATGTATCTCATTGGGATGTAGACAGGGGTCAGAGGTCAGGGGTGAATTCAACTAAAACACTGTTTAGTTGGAAGGAATACACTGTCTAATCCTTTCCTTACAGTCATGGCACTGAATGAACGCATACACACACTAAAATAACAAGGCTGAAGTAGGAGCGGACACATTAATGATATTATCGTTATTCAAGACGCCGCTGTCTCCCCGGTTACCGAGACTGGTGTGCAGTGGGATGATACAAACACCAGACACGCACACACACGATCAGAAAACACGCACACACACATCCATGCATGCACGCACGTACGCACACACAGAATACAAATAATGCAAGCTACTTAGCTGACTCATGTTTCCAGAATTAGCTCTTGTAATTTGTCTGTGTGTGTGTGTGTGTGTGTGTATTTGCGTGTGTGTGACATTCTGCGGATGTGTCACAGACCTCAATCTAATTAAAGCAATGAGACAAGTGGTCCATCAAATGAACGTACACACACAATGATAATAGCCTTACAAGCTTATTGAGATTGACAGGAGAAAAGTGGAATTTCCACAATATGCCTTTGACAAAAACTGAAAATTGGCATTAGTGGCCTATGGCAGTCCAGGCTGCTGCTTCCTGTGCCCATAAACAAGCATGGTATATTGGTTGGATTCTGGCCCACTGGTGTTTGAGTACACTCTATATTCGACTATCTTCTTATCTAAATAAAATGCCCAAGACACCTAGATTCAGGGTGTCCCTGAATCCTTTATAACCTAGGAATGCAAACAGTAGTATATAAAAAAATATGTAATTATATATTTGATTGCACCCGGTATAAAAACACTCAATCCACATTAAAATATTTACAGTATGTAAAAACATTCCAAAACATGTTTTAAAAAATATTTATTAGTTAACACCTAATAATAATAATAATAAACACTTAGCAAGTTTAAAACAAACAAACCAAACAGAGAAACTTAACAGACAAGTTAATACTTTTCACTACCTTCTTTTGTAATTTCTCGCCTTCACACAGAGTAACGAAACCATTTCTGAAATATTATGAAAATGAAACTGTACTAGAATTTTAACTAGGGCCTGGGTACTGAACCTAGTCAAGCGAAAAACTCTGATTAAGCTAATGTGCTGATATTACATAACATTTTCAGAAAAGCATTTAAGCACTCAAGGAATTCCATACATTTATATAAAACATAATTTATTATGCCATGCTATTTTATAAGTGCTTAAACTTGCAACTTTTGAAGAAAACTATTTTATGTTAAATCAGAACTCCCCATGCCGGTGGGGCTCAAACCCAATGTGAAACATAGGATGAAATTAGCTGTCTGTGTTGACTATTTAATGATCATTTAAGTATATTCATTATGACCTGAACGACATCTTACATCTGCCCTCCTACTCTTGGCCCAGAACCCTAATACACTTTCAAACAGACTTTCTAGTTTTCATGAACTTGTGCCAGTTGGTTGGTCCTGAGGAGTGGCCACCATCTTAATTGTTGTTGTAGAACATGGAGAATGGAAACACCTGACTGGAAAGAGATAAATGGAGGGAAGAAATGGGTAGAAAAATAGTTTATTATAAAAACCAACAGTAGAAAAAGAATATGAGGATTATATCTGGAAACATTTTATTTACATTAACTGGCCCAGTTCATCCCAAACCAGCTGGATCGGTTTTAAGTCTAGAGACAGTGCTGGCCATTCCATGATTTGAAGCTTGCTCTTTTCTACTAAGGTAGTTATGACATAGCCTGGAGGCATGTTTTGTGCAATTATCTTGCGGTAGGATGAACCCCTGACCAACTAGACGTACACCAGAGGGTCTAGCATGGCGTTGCAAAATGCTGTGATTGCCATTTTGGTTTAGAGTGCCATTCTGTGCACATCCCGACTCTGGTTACAGCAAATGGATCCCAGATCATTACGCTTCCTCCTCTATATTTGACAGTTGTTGTCACACACTGAGGAACCATTCTTTTGCCTACTCAATTGTGTATAATAATCCTATGCGATGAATCATAAGACCTTCATCCTGTCTTCAGCAGTCCTTGTGGCGCTTCATGGCCCAAACAAGCCATTTTTCCAAATTTTGCAAGCATTGCAATGGCTTTTTTACTTCCACACAACCAATCAAACCTGCAGCTCAGTTTTCTCACAGTTGAAACGGAGACTTGCTGTCTTCGACCAATGTTAAGCTGTGCTTGAAGCTGTTGTCCTGTGAGCTGACTATCATACAAGCAGCTGACTCTCAGAAACGTAGCTTCTGCTTCTGTTGAGGCTTTCGGTCTGCCAACCTATTCCTGTCAGTTCCCTCCAGTTTCCAAGTGCCTTTTGATGTCATAGGAACGTGTACTCACTGACATGGAAAGGTCTACACTTTTAAGGGTTTTAATGGTCTATCTGTGCTTGTCAATTGCTTCTATCTCACCATTATAATTCCAATATAATATTTGCAGTACATTACTGTACAAATAATTCTTAAGATGGTGAAGTAACACAGTTGGTTCCACCACAGCTTTTATACTCAGTGGGTTTGTAAGTAATTAAAACACCAGTAGGAATTGTTAGCATCAACTTTCAAAGCATCATTTACTTCCATTGTGACAAAACAGCTATTATTATACGTTTTTGGTAACCTCAAATTTTTTTTAAACCTCTGACTGTTTACTGCTTACATTTGTACCGTTTCAGGTTATTCATGGGACTTGAACAGTGTAAATTTCAATGAAAACTAGAAAAATCAGGGACTTCTAGAAATGTTGACGAAAGGTGGTATGGCATGCAAACTCAGGTATATCTCGTAACTAGAAATATCTCCAGTAGAGCTCATAATTGTCAAATAATCTGATGATTAATGTAAAAGATGTGGACTCAAGAAGACTCACCTCGTCAGTATAGTCCATGATTAAATATAGTCTAGGTAACTGGCTACCTTCTGTTACCCAATGTACATTGTTACCCTTAATTAATGCACCTGAAATGGGAGTAAACTCCATGGGCTACAACTTTCTCAAGGTAGTTTGCGCTTGGTTGGTGTCCCCGATGGTTTCATGCTTGGCAAAGTGGTTGAACCTGTTTCCGTCCTGGTTGGGCCTGTCCAAGGTTATCAGATGTCTCTGGACCTCCCGTCTCATTCCCTAGATTTTACGTGGCAATAGTTTATGTGCCAGAGGAATAGAGTCTGTCAGAATTCTATGCTAAGGTATCCTTCTGAATATAAATAATGTTCCCTCTAATTTCTCTGATATCCTGTTGAATCTTATAACTATCTTGCCTGCCAACACCTGGCTGTCCCTGACCAAAGTCCACCTTGTGTTGCAGAGCTTCTGCCTGATGACACCTGCTGTCACTGTCCACAGCCCACCTGGTTGTCCTTGTCTTTATGCAATGGGATGTGCAGCTGGCCTGGACTCTACCTAAAGACTCGAGACAGCCCAGCTATATTTACTGACCCACTCATCATCTGAACATCATAGGTGGTGATGAACACATAACAAGAGATCTGAAACCATTAGCACAAGAACTGACAAATGCCTACACCATAGGTCTTCAACCCTCTCCTAGGGAGCCCCCAGCCGTCTCACAGTTTAGTTTTTGCCCTGAACTAGATCACCTGATTCAACAGGTAAGGGCTTGTTAATTAGTTAATAAGTTGATTCAGGTGTGCTAGCTCTGGTATACATCTAATAGATGGAATGACTGGGGGGTCCCCAGGAGAGGGCTGCATACCTATAACCTACACCAGTTGTTGTTTGAGTGTGTAATTAAAGGAAAACTGCCATTTTGAAAGCTACACCATTCTCCATTTTATAAATAGGGGTATATCACATTGTACATTGAATTCTAAACTCACAAACGGAAATGTATATAGACTATTTACCTGTTTTTACTCTGTTTTCCATGACCAGTCAACAAATTAATTGATACAAATAATACAAACGATATAGGCCACTTGAGAATTCAACATATGTACCACACATTACAGTTTTGCAATAGAAGACTCAACTTCATAGGTTGGCTACATCATGAAATGTAAATCAAATATGTAAATCTAAAGAATTATTCGTGAAACAAAATACCAGACATTCTCATCCAATATACAATTCGGCATCGTACTACACTGACTGTGTCACGTCCCAGCCGCCGCGAGCGCGCAGCAGAGGGCGCCCGCGTTCCTGAGTCAGTGAGCACCTAATCACACACCTGCTTCCAATCACCTCATCACACACCTGTCCCTATTCTCCTCATCACCACCCATACAAATACAACTCCCTGCCACTTCTCCCCTGCCGGATCAATGGTTTACGCTAGCATTCCACATCTCG